>JAODAL010019273.1:0-72519 GCA_025379985.1 Phyllomedusa bahiana
AACCGTATCTGTAATGTTTTCGGATAATAAAAGGTATTTTTTGGCACCTATCAACCGTGCTGACAAAAAAAATTTTCGGGATTCTAATTTAACTAAAGGTGGCTATATAAACAAAGCTGGAAGGGGCAAAATTAAAAAGAACACCTATCTAAATGTATACGACAAAAAAGGGGAGTTTTGCACCTAACACAGAGCCCGCAGTTACGAGAAAAGATGGTGTATCCTAATAAAGTTCAAGCTACCCAATATCCAGGAAATATTTCAATAGAAAACTGTTAATAATAAAGCTATTGCAGTGCAATGTCTACACTAAGTCTTGGTGAACTTTATCCAGTATTCTTTATAGAGCTTGTCTGTGTTTTCCCGCGGCCCCCCCCGCCCCCGCTCCCCTCCGTGACTTTACAGCGGTAGATGCCCCTTTTAAAATTCTCTACCTAACTACATAAAATCTTCCAATCTCTGATTAACTAAGTTGTAAGCATCACAGCTAACAGTAGAGCTTTCTCTGAGAAGAAATAGAATAATCTCGCTGAGCTGTTTGGACACAGGCAGCGCGCACGTCCTCCTGCTATTGAGAGGGCTGAGAGACACTGATCATGAATTGAAGGGCTGTTCTATGTAAAACGAGGTCATGTGATTTTTCCAGCCAATCGCAACCATACACACCCCAGTCATGACGTCGAAACACACTCTCACCCTGCTCTATTCTGTAAGCTGATTTGCGGGCCGCCAAATGACAGGAAGCGCCGAAAATGCCGCGATCTTAATAGATGATGCACAGATTTTAACCAAAATTATCGCATGATCTAAAAATTTCGATCAACATAAAAACTGTGCCGATTTCAACCTTGTCGATAATAATCGATCAACAATACTTGATGGTCTGAAATAAGCTTGCTCAGTATGACTAGGGCTGGGATCACATCATATTACATAATATGGATGAAAAAAGACATACGGTATGTCCAAGTTCAACCAAGGGCAGAAGGAAGATGTGGATGAAGCGAGCGGTGTAGGTAATTTTATAACTTTGGGCCACATGTATGAAATCTGTCTAGGTCTAAAACTCACTTTGTTGCCCATAGCAACCAATCAGAGTGCCCCTCTCATTTTCCAGAGCACTATGTGAAATGAAAGGAGCGCTCTGATTGGTTGCTATGGACAACAAAGTGAGTTTTAGATCTAGACAGTTTTCTTACATGTGGCCATTGTTTCACCCAATTGATCCAAATATATGGAACCCATACAGCTTGAACCAATCTGCCATAAAAGGAAACCTTTTGCTCTTGATCTCAAATGGCAATAAGGCTAGGCCAACGTTTAAAACTAGAATTCTATACGCCTATGTAAGTGTTAATATTATTTTGTTGCAAGTAAAGCTTTTTTTGCAGGGGTTATCTCAATACAAAGATAAGCTTTCAACACGTAAGAAATGTTAAATTAAGTCTTTTTCCTAATACATTCTTCTTTTGATATTGCCCTGGTCATGTGATGAGAGAGATTTTATCAGCTTTGAGTGCACACATGTTTCTCTGGTTACCAACCTGCTCTTCCCTCCTGATTAAAGAGAGATCAGGGAAAGATGGCAGCTTGTGAACAGAGTGTGTTATCTCTAAGGCTATGTCTCCACTGCGCAGCTTTTCAGTCGTTTTTTCAGCATTTTTCATTTTATAAAAACGTTGAAAAAAACATCTGAAAACAGGTCCCATAGACTTTAAGGCCTCGTTCACACGGCTTATTTGTCCGCGGATTTGCCGACGGATTGTACGGCTGAAATCCGTCTAGAGCTCTGTCAGGAAATCCGTCGTGAAATCCGTCGCGAACGTGCACTTATTGGACGCGTATTGGTCACGTATTTGCGGCGGATTTCAGGCCGGATTTTCGCGCCGGATTTATTAGACAGCCAATAAATACACTATTATTTTTTAAAGTAACCTATCAGCACCCATATTTTTCTTTGAAGAGATTAATTTATTTTCAAATCAGCCGATAAAAAAGCTATATGGACCCTTTCCCCCCGTAGAAAAAAATTGCAAGATAATAATTGGATAATGCATTAAATAGTCTCCACCCATGAATAATATAAAAGACACAGATGGCAATCTTTCTGTGCCAGTTTGCTCTGGATTATATCAGATCACTGGATATATTGGACTGGATTTATAGAATTTGTTGCAGCAAAAATTCTGGAATTATGGATCCAAATGCAAGAAGACTGCATCTTAGCAATGGGGAGCTGGCTGCTTTTATTCGACTGTGTTCCAACGAAGTGGGTCGGCAGGAGAGGAGGGTAAGTAACCTATCTTTGTTATGTGATGTGATGTGAAAGTGATGTCATGTATGTCATATATGTATGTAATGTCAGTATGTCTATATGTAACTTCAAACTTAGCAGATATAAACCAGCTCACCTAGTAAGATCCAAATGTCCCGGTGGAGCAGGCAACCAGAGGGCAGACAACTCCCAATTTTAATTAAACAACTCACTTGCAAATGTAGCAGCTTCACACCGAGGAGGAAGAGAGAGGAGATTCCAGCCCGACGAGGTCATCAAGGTAAAATCCAAAAACTTTATTTGTTTTCCATAAAAAAAGAATTATTGTTCTTCAGATTAAGTACATGGATGGAAGACAGTGGTCAGGACATAACCGGGTTGCAAACAAACATGGCACACGCCGACGCGTTTCGGGATCAAGTCCCTTAGTCCTGGTTCTGTGGTGCATGCTGCTACATTTGCAAGTATGTCATATATGTATGTATGTTTGTTACATGTGAATGGGTGCATTGTGGATGTCCCTGTTAGGTCAATTGTTACTCAAGGGGTACTTTACATTTTGTAATGTTGGCACTATGCATTTTTTTCTGTTGGGGCAATGTGTATTTGGGGCACTGTGGCTGTTAATGGTTAGGTGTCTGTGGATGTTATGGGTGTACCGTGGATGTTACTATTTTACTGTGGATTTTACCGGTATGGGGGTCTGTGGATGTAACTACTGTGGATGTTACTGTTTATGCTGCACTGTGGATTACTGTTTTAATGTGGGCAATGTGGATGTTACTATTATTTCTCTACTGTAGTTGTTACTGTTATGGGCGTACTGTAGCTGTTACTGTTTTAATGTGGTCAATGTAGATTTTACTGTTATGGGGGTAATTTTGATGTGGGTGTACTGTAGCTGTTACTGTTTTAAGGTGGTCAATGTAGCTGTTACTGTTATGGGTGTACTGTAGCTGTTACTGTTTTAATGTGGTCAATGTAGCTGTTACTGTTATGGGTGTACTGTAGCTGTTACTGTTTTAAGGTGGTCAATGTAGATGTTACTGTTATGGGTGTACTGTAGCTGTTACTGTTTTAATGTGGTCAATGTAGATGTTACTGTTATGGGGGTAATTTTGATGTGGGTGTACTAGCTGTTACTGTTTTAAGGCGGTCAATGTAGATGTTACTGCTATGAGTGTACTGTAGCTGTTACTGTTTTAATGTGGTCAATGTAGATGTTACTGTTATGGGGGTAATTTTGATGTGGGTGTACTGTAGCTGTTACTGTTTTAAGGTGGTCAATGTAGATGTTACTGTTATGGGTGTACTGTAGCTGTTACTGTTTTAATGTGGTCAATGTAGATGTTACTGTTATGGGGGTACTGTAGCTGTTACTGTTTTAAGGTGGTCAATGTAGATGTTACTGTTATGGGTGTACTGTAGCTGTTACTGTTTTAAGGTGGTCAATGTAGATGTTACTGTTATGGGTGTACTGTAGCTGTTACTGTTTTAATGTGGTCAATGTAGATGTTACTGTTATGGGGGTACTTTTGATGTTACTGTTATGGGTGTACTGTAGCTGTTACTGTTATGGGTGTACTGTAGCTGTTACTGTTTTAATGTGGTCAATGTAGATGTTACTGTTATGGGTGTACTGTAGCTGTTACTGTTTTAAGGTGGTCAATGTAGATGTTACTGTTATGGGGGTACTTTTGATGTGGGTGTACTGTAGCTGTTACTGTTTTGGTCAATGTAGATGTTACTGTTATGAGTGTACTGTAGCTGTTACTGTTTTAAGGTGGTCAATGTAGATGTTACTGTTATGAGTGTACTGTAGCTGTTACTGTTTTAAGGTGGTCAATGTAGATGTTACTGTTATGAGTGTACTGTAGCTGTTACTGTTTTGGTCAATGTAGATGTTACTGTTATGGGGGTAATTTTGATGTGGGTGTACTGTAGCTGTTACTGTTTTGGTCAATGTAGATGTTACTGTTATGAGTGTACTGTAGCTGTTACTGTTTTAAGGTGGTCAATGTAGATGTTACTGTTATGGGGGTAATTTTGATGTGGGTGTACTGTAGCTGTTACTGTTTTAAGGTGGTCAATGTAGATGTTACTGTTATGGGTGTACTGTAGCTGTTACTGTTTTAATGTGGTCAATGTAGATGTTACTGTTATGGGGGTACTTTTGATGTTACTGTTATGGGGGTACTTTTGATGTTACTGTTATGGGTGTACTGTAGCTGTTACTGTTATGGGTGTACTGTAGCTGTTACTGTTTTAATGTTGTAAATGTAGATGTTACTGTTATGGGGGTACTTTTGATGTTACTGTTATGGGTGTACTGTAGCTGTTACTGTTATGGGTGTACTGTAGCTGTTACTGTTATGGGTGTACTGTAGCTGTTACTGTTTTAAGGTGGTCAATGTAGATGTTACTGTTATGGGTGTACTGTAGCTGTTACTGTGTAAAAGTGAATGAATGAATGACTGTAAAAATGAATTTACATAATTCTTCTTTTCCATTTTTTTATTAGAAACGAATGGCAAGACGCCGGCGAAGAATATATTGGGTGCACCCAATTAATGAACTCCGATACGAACGGGGCCATATTGGAAAGCTGTATGGAGAATTAAGGAGGTATGCAAATTTTGCATTTCAACAGGACATAATGTTTTTGTAAAAATTTAATATTTTTGTTGGAATATGTGTTAACTCTAGATAGTAAACATTATAGACTATTTTAGTTATTTTGCAATTTGAGAAATGCTAACAAATGTTGTTTTCCCACCAGCTTTCCAGCAAAGTTCCATGACTTTGTACGCATGTCCCCGGAGGCCTTTGACCGATTGGTTGAAATCGTTGGACCTGCCATCCAAAGGGAGGACACCAACATGAGGACATCCATCTCTCCATCGGAACGACTGCTGATTACGTTGCGGTAAGTAAAAAGTTTACAAATTTTTTGGGGAACTTGATTCAGTTAGAACTGCATGCAGTTCCCAAAAAATTTCTAACATTACACACACAAGCTGTACGGTTCTTTGTGTTGGAATCAGTCCCAACTGCTTCTCACACAAAAAACCATACCATCTCTTGTCTTTCACACACTTTGCGGTACGGTTCTTTGTGTTGGAATCAGTCCCAACTGCTTCTCACACAAAAAACCATACTATTTTTTAAAGTTATATTACCTAAACACCTTTTTTTTTTTTGTCAGATTTCTGGCAACAGGGGAGAGTTATGCATCGCTGCACCTCCAATTCCGGGTTCGTAAATCACCTAATCCGGAATTGTGAGGTGCACATGCCACTTGATCTGCAGCACTTGCAGCCCATCTTCGATGCCAGCCCACCCCGGAGATTTGGCTGCAGGTAGCAGCAGGCTTTCAATCTGTGGCCAAATTCCCCAACTGCCTAGGCGCCGTCGATGGGAAGCATATACGTGTGCAGCAGCCACCGCAATCAGGATCCATGTACTTCAATTCTAAAAAGTACTGTTCTGTGGTCCTGATCGCAGTGGCTGATGCACACTGTAGGTTTGTTGCTATTGAAGTCGGCGCCTATGGAAGTACTGGGGACTCCCGGGTGCTGCTGAACTCTTCCGGGTTCCACTCAGCCAGTCCCCTTCGTCCTGGTAGGTGATGAAGCCTTCCCATTGATGTGCAACCTGCTGCGGCCATACCCACGAAGGGGACTGGATGTACGGAAGAGAGTTTTTAACACGAGGCTGAGCCAGGCACGACGCATGGTGGAGTGCGCCTTTGGGATCATGGCTAGCAATGTGAGGTCTTCACCACTGCAATTAGCTGATGAGACACGGTCGGGATGGAGTCGTCAAAGTAGCCTGTGTTCTCCACAACTATGTTCTGGACTTTGATGGTCCCAACATGGAAGTGGAGACACAGGCTGTTTTTGGTGCATCTCCATCCACCTGAGGCCTTGGCCGCCCATCCAGCCGAAGTGCAGGGGTGCGAGAAACCTTCACAAGCTATTTTATATCCCCGAAGGCAGAGTGCCATGGCAATTTGACAGTCTCTAGTCAGCACTCCTTCCGTGGATGGATGGATCTCCTCCGGTCAAAGGCCTTCGGGGACAAGCTTGTGCAGACACCTGACTCCTGCTTCTGCTGCACGCCGATCCTGACAACTGCGGCTGTTGCTGCATTCTCCACAAGCGGACTCCTGCTTCTGCTGCACGCCGATCCTGACAACTGCGGCTGTTGCTGCATTCTCCACAAGCGGACTCCTGCTTCTGCTGCACGCAGATCCTGACAACTGCGGCTGTTGCTGCATTCTCCACAAGCGGACTCCTGCTTCTGCTGCACGCAGATCCAGCAAAGTTCTGCTAATGCTACAGGTTGTCCCAGGGGACTCCTCTAGTTAATCAATGCTTTTCTAATAAAATAATTTTTTTTTGGGGGGCACACAAATAAAATTTTATTATGTTGCCTTGAACATTATTGTATTTTCTTTATTTCTAATGTTATGTAATTTGCATTTGTGGAGATGTTTGGTTTTTGAACTATCTAGGTGGCCCTTGGCAACCGCACAGAGCTTCCTTTGCCATTCTGCAAGAGCAGAATAGCTAAGGAAGCTCTGCTCGGTTGCCATGGGCAACCCAGAAAGTTAAACTTGGGTTTTAGTTGTTTACAATTTAAATTTGGATCATCTAAACACATTACTAAATGTCAAAGTATATTTGAATGACCCAAATTTAAAAGTACAATTATGCTGCAATTAAATCAACTTAACTGTGAAGCTAAGGGACTCTGAGAAAAAACATAAGACAATATTAAAGTTAAAAAAAAACTCAATTTATTTATAATATTTTTTAAAACTACCCCCCACCTACACCACCCACCCATATAACAAAAAACCCCAAGATCGAAAAAAAATTTAAAAAACTATATACAAAAAACCGCACCCCGTACCGCCCCCCCCCCCAAAAAAAAAATTAATAATTAGAATAATAAGAGGGGAAATCATGGGAAGGGTCAGACGCGGGCGGGAGAGGGGTTTGCAAGTCTGCAAGAAAACTCCCACTGCTGGGCTCCGAAGATCTTAGATCCATTGGTTCTTCTTGGTAACACCCAGCAGTGGGATGGGGCAGAGGTTGGGTGGGTGGAAGTGGGGGGGGGCTGTGGAGGGCGGACGGAAAAATAAGGCTCAGGGGCGGTACGGAGTGCGGCAGGGGGAAATGGCAGGTGCCCAAAGGGAGGAGGCTGGTCCCGGAGACCACAATACCACTGCACGAGGTGGGCGATGTCCCCGGCATCCGGCATGCGTTGTCCGGCGGCGTAGACTGCCACCATGGCCGGGATTAAAGTCATTATTTGGTCCTGAGACGCTAATGGCAGAAGGCGGCAGCGTTCTGCCATTGCCCAAAAAAAAATTGTTAAGTGATCCCGGCCATCGACCCGCGCTGCTAGGGAAGTAAGCTCCTCCTGCAGGGTGGAGGTTGCTTCCCTAGGAGAGCGGGTTCTACGCCGCCGGACGTGAACAGGACGTGGGAGTGGGATGGAAAGGGTGCGGGCAGGGGGAGTGGCGGGACGCATGATGTTTGGGGTGGGCCCGGAGGGGGGGAGGGCAGCAGCCCCAGCTGCAGCCTCACATGTGGGTGCGGCTGCAGCTGAGCTTGTTGAGGCCACTGCCCCCCAAGACACTTGGGTGTCCTCGTCGGGACCCACCCCTAGGGATCCCGCCGATGGTATAGGCTCCCCCTCTGTCACGCCGCTGGACTCACTGGGGCGCCGCTCCCTCTCCCCCAGCTGATGTTCCTCAGGGCCGGGCTGGCCAGCCGACAGCTCCGGAAGGGCTAGGTTGCCCGATGTTCTAAAAAAAATAGAAAACAAAATTAGTGTTCTGTTTTTAAAATATAAGTCACATAGCCACATAGCCAAATTAGCAAACATGTATGAAAAAAAAAAAAACTTACGTCCGGAGCTGTCGTTGGGGCCTGAGGAACATCAGCTCCTCTGCGAAGGGGATGGTAGCCTCCTTGGGGGGAGAGGATCCGCTCGGCGCCTCCTTCCTCATCCAGCGGACGTATCGGTCCCGCACCGTCTTCCATCTGTTTCTCACGTCCTGTTCTGCAACAGAAATAAAATATGTTAAAAATTCAGAAATACTATGTTCTGTTTGGAGGGTTTGTTCACATGGCATGTAATGTCCATGTGAACATACAGTTTAGCAATGTGTGTCTAGATCAATCAGAACAGAATGTGACACGCATAGAACATTTTACAACGGTGCATTAAAACATGCATTCTATCGTGCACACGACAGAGCGGCAAAACTGCCTTACTTTGTGCCTGACCACTGCAACTTTTGGGTGAAGCCAAGCACAAAAGAAAGACGTAGCAACGCACTGTCGGGTGTACAGCCATGCATGTGTTACAACACAGTAGTAAATGTTCAATGCATGTCTGCATCTTTCAAGATGGATGCAAGCACACATTGCTGAAATGTATGTGCACACGCACTACAGGAACCGTGTGAACATACACTCCAAAACCTTCACTGTATAAATGTGGCGCATAAAATATGTGTCACAAAAATACAGTTGTGAATAATGTGTGGAGATGGAACAGTTTATTTTACTTACCGATTTCTGTCTGGAGGTCCTGCTGGAACTCGTCCCATTCTGGGAACAGACCCCGGCACACTGCAATCCACTCCTGGTCTCGGCGTGGCCGGCTGCTATAGCCGGTGGTCTTCTTGTCCCACAGAATGGGACGGTTCTGGACCTGAAAGATATAACATGAAAGTTTCATGAGATTTTTACATCCCACACACAACATTCTGATACTGTATTAAAACATTTTGCAAAACATATTGCATTAACGGCAGCAAGTTGCAGATATATGAAAAGTTTTGTGCACGTTATGCAATGTGTTTTGCCGCTGTAGCTAAAAACTGGCAATCAATGTAATATTTTTCAATTTGTAATTAAAAAAAAAAAACACATTTTACAGACATTATCTGCTATGTGCTTGTTCTTTTACAAAAATTTTTTCTTTAAAGCAACAGGCACATGGCAGCATAAAAACATTTCAGAGAAAAAATATCTGATACCAATACAAAAGTGTCATAAGTGTCAGTCAAAAAAATCAAAATCATGACTTTAATATACTACTAAGACAGATTATCCCCCTGCATATACAATACGATCAATTGTACACCCAGGGGGAGATTTTTTGTGACACTTTTTGGCACCATTCAACACGTTACACAACAATGCATACCAAGTAGGCATGCAGCCTGCTACCCACCACTCTCTCCCCTCCTTTAGAAATATTTACAGAATATTAAAACAGAGCAAACACATGGCATATTGCAGTGCAGTGCATAGTGAAAGCTGTGTAGACCTAGCCTAGTAAACAAAAAAAATAAATTCCTTTTGATTGTTTACTTTGAGCTCGGAAGCTCTCTGCGCTATAGATTACATCTCCAACTCTCTTTTCAGATCATTTAGAAGAGCTTGGAATATAGATCTGATATGCTATTCACTGCTCTAGAACTACCCACAGCCTGACTAGGAAGAATGAGGAATTGTGAATCTGAAGCTCCCTGTGGCTCTGTGAAACTACATCTTGAGACAACCCTTATAAGCTCTCAAGTGTTCTTACTGTGTCCAGCTTTTGGGATGGCTATAGTTTATATGGTAAAAAAAAGGCTTCTTATCTCTGGAGACTGAATCCTTTTTCTTTGGAGTGCCCTCTTGTCTTTTAAGGGAGTTTTTCATTAAAACCACTTTTCACCAAATGTTTTATAGGAGCCCTTTATCTACTTATACAAAATAAAGATATGCCCTTTTATATATATATGTTCTCACAGCTAAATAAATTAATTATGCATTCTGCATAACTAAGCTGCTCCATGCCCCTTGCCAGTTTAGTTACTTGTCTTTGTACATTTTCCAGCTCCAGAATACACACCGCTTGCTGCAGCATCCAAACAAATAATTTCATGGAAAGCAATGAATATTATAGCATAAAACGTCACATTTATTCCAAAAATATAAAACCCTTGTTACAGTGGCTCTGATGTGTTTCGGTATAACACCTTAGTTGTAGTTCTGTTATTAGACCAACATGTACTGCCTTATAATAGGCTGTGATGACCACGTGACTGTTTTTACACCCATGATTGGGGGTTGATCACGTGTTACAATTTTACCAACAGAGTGAATGAGTACTAAATACTACTGAAACAGCATGGCAGCACAAAATATATAAACATATATACAATGACAGGTCCCTAAAACAACCAAGATAAAAAGCAGAAAATAAGCAGAACTAAAGTAAAACTAAGCAGAACTAAGTAGAACTAAACTTAAGTAGAACTAAAGCAGAACTAAACTAAAATAGAACTAAGCAGAACTAAAGTGTTTTGCATTAATATTGATATCCGATGCCCTGACATTTAATCCGCATAATTTTTCTAGTGCACAGTGTTAAAATCCATTTGGGTTCTTGGCTCAGGATTTTTTTTTATGGTAGACCCCCCTCCTCCGCACACACACCAACTGGTTACTCTACCTCCTTAATACCCATAAACTTAAAGGTGCACAAATCTCCTCCATGTACCTCCATGAAATGTTTGGAGAGAGTGGAGATTTCCTTAACTCACGGGTGTCAAATTGCGGCCCTCCAGCTGTTGGGAAACTACAACTCCCATCATGCATTTGTATAATCGTTAACAGTGGGCATGATGGGAGTTGTAGTTTCCCAATAGCTGGAGGGCCGCAGTTTGACACCCGTGCCTTAACTGATCTGAAGGTAAAGGGTGCGTTCACATGGCAATGACAAAATACCGGTTGGATTATCTGACCGGTATTTTGTCATTTTTTTACACGTAAGGGGATGGCTTTTGCTCGCGGTTTGTGGATTCATGCCGCCCCCCTTTCACATTGAACTGTTTATGTTCTGCCCAAAAACCGGGCGGAAGAATGAACATGCTCTAAGTTTTTAGTAATGCCAGAGGTGTAAAAAACTGTCTGGTGGAAAATCCGTGCAGTGTGAACTGCTGCACGGAGTTTCTATTTGTCAATGTAAAAAGTTGACAATCGTTTTACAGATGGTTTTCAAATCCAAAAACCGCCTGTAAATCCGACTGAAAACCCAGCAGTGGGGACGAGCCATAAGAGTTCTGGTTGTACACCCCACATACTGCAAATTGCATGTAACGCAGCTGATAAAATAAGTCCTATTTCTAGTGTTGCAGTTGATGAAGCTGCGTATTTCAAACTTTTTGTTGTTGCTATGTGACTCAAAACGATTCATACTACCTGCATATTCACATGCTGAGCACCTATTCTGACTACAGCCATAAAAGCCCACAGTAGTGAGCCAATTGGCTTTGGAAGCATTCTGGCTCAGAAAAAAACTTGTTGATGATGGATCCTCTGCTAGGGGCTTGTCTAGAGATGAATCTGACATAATTTTTTAATACTTCTCCCATATTATCATACATGTAAATTAAAGGCAAATGTTTCTTTATAATGCGACTGATGTGGTTAGATTGGGGACTATATGCTGTAGAGATAGTAATAGGGCTAACTGTTAACAGTTTGTCCTTATTTTGTATTATTATTGCCCACTATCAACTCCTGACCTGGCATCACCTTCTGTTTTGCTGCTTTTAAAGTGTGATATTTATAAACCCGAGCTGTCAGTCTAGAAAAAAATCCCATTTTTCTGTTCATTGACATGGACTCCAACATTCAATTGCCTTTAGTCCCAACTAATTCGCCTGTGGGAATATTTTTAAGCACATGAGTGGAATGACCTCAAGAGGCCAGCAGGATAACATTTCTGTAGGTTGGTTTCCTACCTAGTTCCAAATCCACCGGTAACGTGATGGTAAAGAAAATCAGTAGCATTGTTCTGGCAGTTGAAAATAAATCTAAAATTAATTTCATTATGAAAAATGTAAGATACAAAAGTTTCCAAAAAGCTCTGAAAGGCCCTCCCATATCAGAAGGAGGTCATCTATATATCGACCATATCATCTGATATGTGGGGCAAAAATATTTTATTCGGACCACAAAAAAATTATCTTCCCAAAAACTCATATTCCCAACCGTTTATATCAGCGTGGTCAGTGTGCTAGATGACCAGCAAGGGTACCTGACCACACCATCAGACACAGGCATCAGAGTCTTGCATGGACGAAGAACACTGGACGAGAGACCAGTTCTCAGTGCTGTTCACTGATGAAAGACGATTCACTTTGAGCAGAAATTATGGCCACCAATAATGCTGGAGATATCAAGGAGAGGGCTATGCATCAGCCAGGTCAGGTACCAGTCTGCTTACCTTGTGGGTCGTCTAGCATACAGACCACGCTGATGTAATAGGTTACGAATGGTCTGATGTGACACTTGGTTGCCTTTTACCTCCCTTAAACGTGCCTGGATTTGTGTGGCATTCATCATCCATTTCCACAGGGCATTGTTTACAATGAAACGGTCATCAGTGTGTGATGTAGCCAAATGATGTCCTCGTCTTTGCCTTTCTGTGACTCTTCTAGTCTCTCTGTATCTCTGTTGCAACCTGCTGAACTTTGCCATTAAGCTCCTTGTTAGAGATCAGCAAGTTGTACAGCAAGTACTGAAACACTGAACAGTTGGACATGTGCATTCTAAAGTTAAGAGATGGTCTCATTAGGTTCATTTAAAATTTTTTTTGCAGTATATGTTTGCCAGAGATAGGAAAAAATGCAACCCTATTGATGCTTCCCTTGTCTGCAAGTAAAAATCCTTGCAGCTAAAAAAAATTCACATTTTTTCACTCTAGTCTTTTGTTCTAATATCGCAATGTCAAAGATATGTGAAGTTTTTTGTAAGCGAACTGTTTGCTGGGCTGAGATCATGTTGAATAACAGTGCACTAATAACCGCACCCTGTGGGTTCCAATTAATTAGAATAAAAAAATCTAAAGACGTTCACAATAACAAAAATATATAAAAAAAGGATTACTTTCTTTTCTATTCTAGTTGGATATAGAGCACAGGAGGAATGCTTTATGTATATTATGTGCAAGGGCGTAACTACCGGGATAGCAGACGTAGCAGTTGCCCCGGGGCCCGTGCGCTTAGGGGGGCCCGTGCCCCGGGGCAGCTGCTACTGCGTCCGCTACCCCGGTAATGCCGCTCCTGGGCCCGCCGGCAGTGAACTTAGCTGAGGGGCTGAGGGGCCCGGCGCATACTGCCTCTGAACGCCTGGGCCCTCCGGCCCGAGCGCTCCGAGGCAGCGCTGCCCGGTGATAGCAGAGTGGAGCGACGATCCGCTCTGCAACTTCCTCTGCTGGCCCTCTGTGATCACGTGGGTGTGCGTGGTGACGTCACATCACCGCACCGCCCGCGCTAAGCACAGAGGCTGCAGAGAGGCTGCAGCGCGGCGCATCAGGGGAGCATGGACCGAGGTAAGTAAACTATTTCTTATTTTACCTGCCCCTAAGCCTGCCTGTATACCCCCTAAGCCTGCCTGTATACCCCTAAGCCTGCCTGTATACCCCTAAGCCTGCCTATATACCCCTAAGCCTACCTGTATACCCCTAAGCCTGCCTATATACCCCTAAGCCTGCCTGTATACCCCTAAGCCTGCCTGTATACCCCTAAGCCTGCCTGTATACCCCTAAGCCTTCCTGTATACCCCTAAGCCTGCCTAAAAAACCCTGTAAGCCTGCCTATATACCCTATAAGCCTGCCTATATACCCCCTAAGCCTGCCTATATACCCCAGCCTGCCTATATACCCCAGCCTGCCTATATACCCCCCAGCCTGCCTTTATACCCCCTAGCCTGCCTTTATACCTCCCTAGCCTGCCTTAATACCCACCAGCCTGCCTTTATACTCCTGCAACCTGCCTATATAGCCCCCTAAAGGCTGCCTATATAGCTCTAAGTCTGCCTGCCTGAATAGCCCTATAGCTACCGTGAAGCCTGTCTGCCTATATAGCCCCTATAGCCCCCTAAAGCTTGCCTGCCTATATAGCCCCTGAATCCTGCCTGTATACTTATATGGGGCCCCTCTAGCTACCTAAACCCTACCTATATGGCCCCTATAGCCCACCTAACCCCTGTCTACCTGTATGGCTCCCTATAGCTATCTAAACCCTGCCTGCCTATATGGGCACTCTATTGGCTACCTAAACCTTGCCTATTTGGGGCCCCATATATCCTATCTAAACCCTGCCTGCCTAAATGGACCCCATATAGCCAGGGGGGCAGGTGCTGGAAAAGTCAGGATTCTAAGATATTTGTGTCTAAATCTGCAGGGACAAATGGTCGGGAGATGTCATCATGATGGCCGACTGGACCGGATGCAGAACAAAGGGGAAAGGCAACGACTGGTCAGAGAAACTTCACCTGTGCGTCACAAGATGTAACTACACTGTAATCACATATGTCTACAAAGCCTGTGTACACTGGTGTCTACCACTATATGGTCACTGTATAGTGGTTATATACAGTCTGCAGAGCCTGTGTACACTGGTGTCTACCACTATATGGTCACTGTATGTTGGTTATATACAGTCTACAGAGCCTGTGTACACTAGTATATACCACTATATGGTCATTATATGGCGGTACTATTGATCTTTGTGTACTGAGCAGTAATAGTGTAGGGGTATTATTCAGTCACTATGTGGTGGTAATTAGTGGTCATGTTCTGGTGGTATAATCAAGAACATATGTAGTAGGGTTATTGGTAATATTGGTTTTGGTATAGCGGATTTGTTTGGTAGCATTATGATGGTGATCTGTATGGTGAGTTATTTGCCCCTTGTATTATCTACATTATCTAACAGCATGTCCTGGTACATGGTCCTGGTAAGGGAGGTGGGCGTGGGGGGGGGAGTAGGGGGCCCCATCTAAAAGTTTGCTTTGGGGCCCTGGCATCTCTAGTTACGCCCCTGATTACATGTATCCTTCAAACTTCCTTCCACATGCTCAGTGATTGGGAGCTCCAAAATCCACTTGTGCACTAGTAAGGAGACCATAACTGCTATGGTGTATCTGCCCACAGCCCTCCCCAAACAATAGCGATGCTGTGGGATATATATTACAGCTGACTAGAGATTACTCTGGGGGGGGGGGGGCCGGGCAATAAACCCCTTAGCTGCTGTGATCTATCACGATTACCGCAGCTAAGTGAAAGACAGAAGACGACCTACCCTATAAATCTGTCACATTAATTATCTCGCATGGTGAACGTCTAAAAAAAAGAAGAAAAAAAAAAAGAAAATCACAGAACTGTGATTTTTGTTCATCCCACAGCACATAAAGTGAAATAAAAAATGATCAAAAACTGTTATAAAAGCCAAAGGGTTACCAATTAAAACTTCAGTTCATCTCGCAAAAAGAAAGCCCTTATACAGCTCTGTATATGGAAAAATAAAAAAGTTATGGCTATCAGAAGATAGCGATACATAAATATTTTACACAATAAAAACACTTTTTTTAAAGCGCTTCAGCATAAGAAAACTATATAACTTGTCATGTATACTGTTCGGTGAGCCTTGTTAAAAATAAAAAAAACACTACCAGGATTACAGTATTTTCTACACCCTGCCTTCCAAAAAAACGATTTAAAAGTTATCAAATACTCATATAAATGCCAAAATTATACCAATAAAAACATCAATTCATACTGCAAAAAACAAGCCCCTGCACAGCTCCGTACACAGAAAAATAAAAAAGTTATAGCTCTCAGACTATGGCGATGCAAAAATGTGTTTTCCTGTGTGAATAAAAGTGTTTTTATTCTGTCAAAGCAGTAAAACATAACGAAATATACAAATTGGGTATCGCTGTAATCGTATTGACCTGCTGAGTAAAGTGGTGACCGTTGTAAAGAATAAAAAACGCTGCCAGGATTGCTGTATTTTGTTCAAAATTCCTCATAAAAACCTTTATAAAAGGCGAGCAAAGCGTCATATGGTTCTCAGACTATGGCGACATAAAAACGTAGTTTTTTTTTATAAACGCATTTCTATTGTGTAAAAGTAATAAAACATAAAAAACTATATAAAATTTATATAATTGTAATTGTACTGACCCGAATAGTAAAGTTATCACTTCATGCATACCGCATGGCGAATGCTATAAAATTGAAGCCCAAAAAACAATGGTGAAAATGTGTTTCCTCTCTCCTTCCCCCTCATTTTTATGGCCCAATGCTTAAGAAAACTATGGGACACCTGTGCACCCAAAATGCACAATATACCCCTAGATGAGATCCATGAGGGGTGTTGAACTCAAAATGGGGTGACTTCTGGAAGGTTTCATCTGTTCTGGTTGGGGCTTTCCAAATGCGACATGGCACCCACCAAAATCTGTGTTCCAAAAGCCAATTAGGGCTCCCTCCCTTGTATGCCCTGCCATGCACCCAAACAGCAGTTTACACCCACATATAGGGTATTGCCCAACTTAAAATAAATTGCGCAAAAAATTTTGGAGTGCTTTTTTCAAGGATTCCTTGTAAAAATGAAACATTTTAAGTTAAAACTTCCGATTGTTGGAAAAAAATGTTCACAGCCTAACGCTAAAAATTCTTTTGAAACACCTGCGTGGCTGATATAATTACTACAACCCTGGATATATTCCTTGATGGGTGTAGTTTCAATAAGGGGTGTTTTTAGGGAATTTTTTTAAGTTTTAGCACTTTAGTGTTTACTCAAACCCGGATTGGCGCCTAAAGAAAATTGTAATGAAAATAAGACCCAAAAGTCGAATAGGTAATCCTCCTATTCTGAGGCTTGTGGTTGAGCCAAATAGCGCACTAGGGTCACATATAGGATGTTTCTAGAAATGGCAGAATAGGGCGAATCGATATTAAGTTGTATTTCCATGGTCACATCTACCGTGTTCCCGTGAATAATGGATAAAAATTGAAAATCTGCAAAAAAATTTTGAAATTTCACCTCCACTTTGCTTTAATTTCTTTGAAACATCTTATGGGTAAATACACTTCCTTAATGCTGTTTTGAATACTTTAAGGGATGCAATTTCTAAGATGGAGCAATTTATGGAGGTATCTAACATACAGGCCCCTCAAAACTACGGTAGGTCAGAACTGGACTGATCTTTAAAAATATCAATGTTACAAATTTTCTTTAAAATGTGAATAATTACTGTTAAACTTCTGAGCCCCCTAATGTAAAAAAAATAAATAAAAAGACATTTACAAAATGATCAAAACCTACAGTAGACATATGGTAGATGCTAGTTATAAACTATTTTGTGGTGAATGACTAACTACCTGTGTTGCATGCAGAAATTTTAGAACTTTGAATATTACACATTTTCCCAAATATTCACACTATTTTCACAAATAAACAAGGATTGTATGGACCAAAATTTCTTTCTAACTTAAAGCACAATGTGTCACGAGAAAAAAAGTCTCTGAATCACATGGATAGGTAAAAGTGTTAAAAAGTTGTTCCCACATAAAGTGACACATGCCACATTTCAAAATGGGGCTCTGTCAGGAAGATCAAAACTTGCTGTGACTTTAAGGGGTTGAGATGACTACTTAACTCTTTTAGATGCTTTGGCATCTAAATGAATGAGAAACGGTGCAACGAAAATAAAAGCCCTCGTATGTCGTTGTAGATGGAAAAATAAAAAAGTTATGACTTTTGGAAAATGGAGAGCAAAATATGGAGACAAAAAACTAAAAATAGCTGCATCCTTAAGGGGCTAACACCACACTTATTTTGTATATTTTACAGTTTTTAGGCATCTCTGCATTGCACCTATCAAAAGAATGGCTTTTGTGGAAATGGGCATGATGTGATATGCATCGTTATGCACCAAAAAATGCAGCCAAATTTTTGAGCAATTATTAGCACAAACTAAACATACTAATAAGAATAAGTCTACACAGCACTGGATTTTGGTCAGTTTTTTAGCAGGTTCAGTATTTTGTACCCACAGACAATCCAACCATACCCAGAGCTGTCTAGCCCTCAATAGAAAATCTGTGCTGTAGTTTACACAGCATGGATTTTTTTACTGAGGGTTTCCAAAACCTAAAACAGTCCATTGGCCACCGGGAATCCGAAATCCGACTGCGTTTTTTTGTGCAAAAACCTCACAAAAACAGTGCTGCGGCGCATTCCAGTGATTTGAAGATGTCATTGGATTTTGGGCAGCCTAAGGGGTGTAAAGTTGTACAGAAATGTCAAGATATGTGCCAGATTTATCAAACAGTGGTAAATTTGGTCCCCTTTTAGACTAGTGTCAGTTTACTCTGTCAAAATATTAGACAATATGAAGAATATTATAACACACTGTGCATCCTGATAGAATATAGTGTCCACAGAAGTAAATTATTATAGATGCTGTTTCTCCTAAATTAATTATGATACACAATTAGCACCCTATAACTAATTATAATACATCATGTACCCCTATAATCAATTTATATGAACACATTTTATATAAAACACATTTTATATGAACATTTTATATGAACTGTCCACCTGCATCACATAGACTTTGAGACTTTATATGAATAGGATATGCCATCAATGTCTGATAAGTGGGGTCCCACCATCTTACTAAGGGGAATCTGAAAGTTTCTGCTCAGAATGAAAAATCACTCTGGCTTTGTTTCATTGGTTCTTTTTTTTTACTTTTAAGACTTGCGTGAAAATCTGATGTGGTTCTAGGTCAAATTTATGCAAAAATAAAGTAAATTTTAGAGGTTAAACATACTTTCAAGCAGCACTGTATTTTAAAAATTGTACTTACATATTATAAATATATTTACTCTTTTATATGTCCCTATGGCAATGTTCCCTTCTTCTCTGAAAGTAAAGGATTGTCATAGGGACCCTGGTCTTCATAGAAACCAATCAGATATCTTGTTTGCTGACCAGTGCTAGAAAAATGAAAGCTAGACTTTAAGGGCGACATGTATGATCGGGAGTTGCGCCTGTTTTCTGGTGAAAACTGCGGCTCACCGACTGGATCCCCTGTCGGACGCAGGGATGCAATGTTAGGTGCAAGCTTCGCCACTTTCGACTGCGCCTAACATGAAGGGGCGTGCTGTGGGCGCGGTGTGGGCGTTCTGGGGCGGGACACGGCACTTTCGAATACTCTGAGGCATGCATGAATGCCGGTTGGCAAATTGAGGTGCATTGCAGCTCCGACAGGCAGACCTAGTTTAATGTTGTCTACTTGAGTCGGAGGAGGCGAAGTGAAGCGAGAACGTAATGGAATGGGGCAAAATGTGCTCTAGGTCGACTGTTACAACAGTACACTAATAAAAAAGAGTTGTCTCTAAAATTATTTCATTAATAAAGATAAATATCAAAGTTATCTAAAAACGATTAAATGTATTGAAAAAGTTGATCATTTAAAATTAGAGGAAAAATATATAAGATCGCTAAAGAAATAAATATCAGCTCCGTGAGGCATGGAGTATGAATAAAAAAAAAACTTTTTACTAGGTGTAAAACATTATCTGAAAAAGAGCTAAAACCTTAAAAAAACATACTTCAATCAAATCACTAACAACGAGTTAATCGCCGTCACTGGTGCAACATCAGGAATTGCGATATAAAAAATTGCCGGGAAATACAGTAATTCAAATTCTGTAAGCTCTTCTCATTGGTCGGCATAAACCAGCCAATCAGAATAGGAGCGACAGTGACCCATTATAAGCTATGGAGAAGTATTGACCAATCAAATGAAAAGGCGGGACAGTTCAAAATACAGTAAAAAAGGCAGAAAAGAGCTCATTGGTTGAACTAGCGGGGGCTTGGCTATCCCAGCCAATCAGAGCGCGAGCTACTTTGTCCCATTGTAGTCTATGTAGAGATCGGGGCACTGAAATCTCAGCGCCGTGCGGCATGTAGTATTAGTAAATAAATTGTTTTTATTAAGTGTAAAACATTCTCTGTAAAAGAGCTAAAACCTTCTAAAAACATACATAAATGAAATCACTAACAACGCGTTTGTCGCCGGGACCGGCGCAACATCAGGAATTTGGGTATAGAACATTGCTGGGAAATACAGTAATTCAAATTCTGTAAGCGCTTCTCATTGGTCGGCAGAAACCAGCCAATCAGAATAGGAACGACAGTGAACCATTATAACCTACGGAGAAGTATTGACCAATCACATGAAAAGGCGGGACAGTTCAAAATACAGTAAAGAAGGCAGAAAAGAGCTGATTGGTTGAGCTAGTGGGGGCTTGGCTATCCCGGCCAATCAGAGTGCGAGCTACTTTGTTCCATTATAGTCTATGGAGAGATCAGGGCAATGAAATCTCGGCTCTCAGCTCCTTGCGGCATGGAGTATGATTAAAAAAATTGTTTTTATTAGCTGTAAAATATTATCTGAAAAAGAGCTAAAACCTTCTAAAAACAGACATCAATGAAATCACTAACAACGCGTTTGTCGCCGTCACCTGCGCAACATCAGGAATTGGGATATTGTAAATTGCCTGGAAATACAGTAATTCAAATTCTGTAAGCGCTTCTCATTGGTCGGCAGAAACCAACGAATCAGAATAGGAGCGACAGTGAACCATTGTAACCTATGGAGTAGTGTTGACCAATCAAATGAAAAGGCGGGACAGTTCAAAATACAGTAAAAAAGGCAGAAAAGAGCTGATTGGTTGAGAACAGGCGGCAGATATGAATCCACCAATCATATGTAGTGCGTTTATTTTGAGTGGAGCAAGAAGGGCGCCCTAAAAGTTATTACTGTCCATGTGAAATATTCTATTACTGTGATTGGTTGGGGGGAAGAGGGGCTCGTCCTGCTTAGCCAATCAGTGGGTGAGCTACTTATCTCATAGAGTTCTATGGGGAAAAGAAATGCAGAGCGAGCTCTGTTTGTGATTGGCTAAGTTAAAAGAGGCACGGTTATTTGGGCCAATGGGAGAGCGAGCGACGTTCTTATGGGTTTTCTAATGCAATCTATAATAAAACTGTACATGACAGAAATCAAATGATAAGACTCACGAAGTTGTACCGATCTCTATATAAAATGACCAATAATATGGGGGTAACGAAAATAAACTAATAAATATTAATTCAATAAATTCATTTTTTATTTCTTTAATTTCATTAGCCCCATATTATTGATCATAGGCTAACTAAAATAAACAAAGAAATATCAACTCATTGAATTTTCTGCCTTTTTTACTGTATTTTGAACTGTCCCGCCTTTTCATTTGATTGGACAACACTACTCCATAGGTTATAATGGTTCACTGTCGCTCCTATTCTGATTGGCTGGTTTATGCCGACCAATAAGAAGCGCTTACAGAATTTGAATTACTGTATTTCCCGGCAATTTCGAATATCCCAATTCCTGATGTTGCGCCGGTGACGGCGACAAACGCGTTGTTAGTGATTTGATTTATGTATGTTTATAGAAGGTTTTCGCTCTTTTACAGAGAATGTTTTACACTTAATAAAAACAATTTATTTACTAATACTCCATGCCGCACGGCGCTGAGATTTCAGTACCCCCACCTCTCCATAGACTCCAATGGGACAAAGTAGCTCGTGCTCTGATTGGCCGGGATAGCCAAGCACCCGCTAGTTCAACCAATCAGCTCTTTTCTGCCTTTTTTACTGTATTTTGAACTGTCCCGCCTTTTCATTTGATTGGTCAATAATACTCCATAGCTTATAATGGGTCACTGTCGCTCCTATTCTGATTGGCTGGTTTATGCCGACCAATGAGAAGCGCTTACAGAATTTGAATTACTGTATTTCCCGGCAATTTTCTATATCCAAATTCCTGATGTTGCGCCGCTATTGATTTTTGGAAAGTGATTTTATTTATGTATTTTTTTAGAAGGTTTGAGCTCTTTTTCAGATTATGTTTTACACCTAATAAAAACAATTTTTTTGATTCCTACTCCATGCCTCACGGAGCTGAGAGCTGAGATTTATTTCTTGAGCGATCTTATATATTTTCCCTTTGATTTTAAATGATCAACTTTTTCAATACATTTAATCGCTTTTAGACAGCTTTGATTTTTCACTTTATTCATTCATTCATTTGAAAGACAACTCTTTTTGCTATTCACTAACAAGTTTAATGATTTCTCGCTGTTTCGAATCGGAATACAGTCCTTCTGTGCCTAAGTCCCGCACTGCGCCTCACACACTGGCGAGGCGCAGGGGACTTTACACCGCACGTTCGATCTGGTGAAAACGGGCGCTCCGACGTGCCGATCTTCATACATGTTGCCCTTAGTTATTTTGAGGCCAGGCTTCCCTCTAATAACACTTACCTGCTGGACCACAAAGGTAAGATGACAAAGAAAAGAAAAATGGCCCACAAAGATAGATTAATTATCGGAACAAAGAACTTCTAGAAAATAATTGTAACTTTACTTACTGACTTGCAATTCAGGATTTTTTTTTCACTCAAAATTTCACAGATTTCTGCTTCCAGTAAAATGTGTAAAACATTATTTTATATTGCACATCACAATCTAGAGGGTTACTGGATATTACGTTGCAATTAGGCTATGTCTACACAACAAATGTTAAAATGCGTCCAAAATCCATTTTAACATCGCCCTACTGCACTTTTTGTGGCATGAGTTTGCGCAAAAAAACACGGTTGACTTTCAGATTTCCCACTGAGCCAGTTCATTGACTGTACAGGAATACGACGGTAGATAGAACATGTTCCATCCGGTGGTCCGGTGGTTTAGAAAGCTGACAGTAGAAAATCGGTGCTGTATAGTCTACAGCACATATTTTCTATTGCGGTCTATGGGCACTGGGTTATAGTCGGATTTTTGCGACTTCTAAATATTGAATACTGACTTAGCCTTAATGTAACAGCAAGTTGTATGTAATCAGAACATTCTTTTCAGACTCCTGATCTTCTCTTCTCTTATGATGTCATACAGGTGTGACATCACAACTGTTTAAAATTTGGTGCGGTGTCTGCTAGCCACTAG
The DNA here is from genome assembly GCA_025379985.1 of Phyllomedusa bahiana. Taxonomy (NCBI): domain Eukaryota; kingdom Metazoa; phylum Chordata; class Amphibia; order Anura; family Hylidae; genus Phyllomedusa; species Phyllomedusa bahiana. The sequence continues at coordinate 23,214 of JAODAL010019273.1, forward strand.
TACAGTTCAGGTCATTATCATCTGAGGAAGCACAGACAAACAGCCAGCAGCAGATGTGAAAAACAACAAGATGTAAAAGGAAAGGTAGATTCATCCTAAATTAATTACAATTCAAGTAGTTTTGATCCAAGTAAAATGGGCAATGCATTTTTTATATATCAAATCACAATCTAGTGGGTTAAAGAGCAACATTAAGTTCAGTTAAAAAGGGTGTTCTGATAGTTCTAATCATGTGTTAATGGATGATAAAAAACAGAAGAAAAAAACGTACCTTCATGTGGCCCTCCAGCCAATCACAGGGCGCAGTGGTCAGATGCGGTATATAAAGCATACAACTGCTGCAACCCGTGAATAACTGCAGGGTCATGTGAAGAATGAATGGTGACATCATTGGCTGGGATCGCTGGGACTGTCTGTGGCACTGGAGTGAGTGGTCTAACAAGAAGGTGTACTTTTCTCTTCTTAGTCATCCACTATCAACCAAAGATTAATTAAAAACTGTTGGAACGCCCCTTTAAGGTAACAACATTATGCATGTAATCAAAATACATTCTTTCTAGACTCCTTTGTTTATGTTCTCTTATGATGTCATACAGTGGTGACATCACAACTGGTACGAAGCTAAAGCTGTGTCCAACAGCCACCAGTATAATTCCAGCCACAACACATCAGTGAAAGCACAGATAAACAGCCGGCAGGAAAAAAAAAACCATCATGAGGTGGGAAAGGTATATAGATCCTAAATATTGATCAAACTAGATTTCAGTGATTTTTTTTTTCTTCAAGTGAAATGTGCATTCTTTTATATAGCAAATCACAATCTAACAGGTTTCCATAACAATATTAAGGGGCCATTTCTATCTCCAAAGCTCTGAGTTGGATGATGAGAATAAGCCAGCTGCAGAGAATGTGGTGGTCATGCATATGTATCTCTTTCAGTTTTCTTCTTCAGGAGCTCTAAATATAGTGCATTCCTATAGGTGCAAACTCCTATAGGAATGAACAAAAAAAGATGTGTAAGTGTAGCCACCTCCTTGTTACATGTGGCTGGATCAATCCCATCTTCTTCCCATGTGGAAAGGGCAAGTTTTCTACCTATTACTGAATATAGGTAAAAAACTATCAGTCAGTAGCAGAGCAAGGGTATGAAAATTGTGGCGTTAACCCTGCTAAAGCCAGGTACACGCTGCAAATTGAAAACTAAAGTTCTCAGAAGTGCCATTAGTTAAAGGGGTATTAACGCTACAAAGATCCTGTCTCAGATTATGGGGACAGTAGAAATAAGCACTTTTGTAATTGGTTTACATTACCTCTGTCACTTGATTTAGCAGATATGAGCTTTTCTGTAAATTTGTGTTCTATTTCTGCTGTTGCTGGTTGGACACGCCCCCTGGAGGTTTCCCGTTCCCTAGACACGCCCCCTGCACTGTGATTGGCTGGCTGACATTTCATTCAGCCTGTGGGGATACGCCCCCAGACAGGAAACGCCCCGGCCACGCCCCTGCGCTGTGATTGGCTGCCTGCACACTCTGGTTTCACTATCGATTTTAACAGCTCAGAGGGGAGAAAACACAAAGTCTGCTGGCTCTATAAACATCTTCCAGCTCTAGGGTGAATGATCTGGGCAATTACTGCCTGTTTAAGTCACAGATCCCCTCATACAACATAGTATTATAGAGTCTCCAGGGGGAGAGGAGGAGGGGGAGGGCAGTGTGTATTCCTCCATATAAAACAGTAACACAGACTGCAGACTGGTAACAGAGGGGAAAGGGGGGGGCAGTGTACATTCCTCACATGTTTCATCAGTTCAGGTAGTGGTATAACTGCTTATAGCCCAGCAAGGAGCTTGTGGAGTCAGCATGAAGCTCTGCAGACATAAGAAGCATACAGGAGGCTGCAGATCTGTTCTAAACCTTCTACTTCTACTGCCTAACTCAGAATGATGATGTCACAGGTCTTCAGTGAGGATAGACATGCCTCCTGGGAGGAGAGACACACCTGCTGATAGAAGAGACACGCCTGCTGAGAGAAGACACTTGCCCCTGGATTTCAAATTCAATCTCAGAGAATTAGGTGAAGAGCCTGAACATTTTAAATGATAAATCTCCTTAAACAGCATAAGAGGTACCACACTCTAAACAGAAGATCTGTCACTATCTTATGCTACCTTCAGTGAGGGCAGCCTAAAGGATATGACAGGTTCCCTTTAATGTTGCAGTTATTGTAACCGCATAATATATGTAATCCTACCACATCCTTCCCAGTCTCATTTACTCAACTTTTCTTATCATGTCATACAGGCACGGGTGGAACTACCAGCGTGGCAGACCTAATGACTGCTACGGGGCCCGCCAACCTCTGGTGGCCCAGCGCATTCTGCTTCAGAATGCCAAGGCTCTATGTCCTGAGTGTTCAGAGGCAGTAACTGCGCAGTCTTAGCAGAGCATTGCCATCGCTCTCCTCCACTAATTTGCCTGGCAAGCCTAAGGCCTTAGGCCATAAGCCCATCAGGCATCTGCCCCCAGTGCTGACGAGAGCGGCACAAAATCATATCAACGTGCCACCCACGCCGGAGTCAGAAGCTGGCCTGCCGCTTGTCGTGTCGGGGGATCGTGGAGAAAGGTGAGTTCAATATTTCTTTTTTTTTAACTAATTGAGCTTGCCTAAAGCCTATCTACCTACCCATCTGGGGACCACCCGTAGCCTATCTACCTACCTATGTGGAGCCCATCTATAGCCTATCTACCTATGTGGGGCCCACCTGTAGCCTATGTACCTACCTATCTATGTGGGCCCCACCTATAGCTTGTCTACCTACCTACCTCTTTGGGTCCCACCTATAGCCTTTCTAATTATCTACTTACCTATGTGGGGCCCACCTATAGCCTACCTACTTATGTGTGGCCCACCTATAGTCTACCTACATAGCTACTTTGGGCCCACCTACAGCTTACCTGTGGCTCATCTACTACTTACCTACCTACCTTGGGCCGAGCAACAGACTACTTAGCTACCCAGGGCCTACCTACAGCCTATCCATCTACCTGGGGGCTGCCTACTTAACTGGGGCCTAACTAATGCCTACCTAGGACCAATCTACCTACCTACATATAGTCTACCTACCTACTGGGACCTATCTTCCTACCTGTGGCCTAACTACTGCTTACCTACCTAACTAGGACCAATCTACCTACCTAGGGCCTACCAACCTATCTAGTGTGGGTCTACCTACTTGTTAATAGAATACTGATGAGTACAGGCCATAGCTGTAACACAATCTCCTGGGGGTTAATCCTCTGTTCCTCCCCACCCCTCTAGGACACTGTGATTGCACTGTAATCACTTATATGTCTGCAGAGCCTGTATACACTGGTATCTACAACTATCTGGTCACTATATGGGGGTAATATACAGCTCTTTAGCTATAGAGACCTGAGAAGCTGATGCAACCAATACAAGAAGGGATATCTAGGAATGTGTAGAACACTGTAAATGGACACATATTGCAAAGTGACTTATTTTTTTTTCAAAATCTTTAACATAAAAAGCAATGAAGTAGTAGTAATGTTGTAGTGAGACAATCACTTTAAGTGTGTATTCATATAATAGTAAGGAGGAAAGACATCATCAATGATGAGAAATTGTTGCTGCCCAATAATCTGGGAATGGTTTTAATGCCATTTCCAAACAATCATTCAACATTCTACATTGAAAAAGGTTATTTGCAAGTGGAAACATTCAAGACAGTTGACAATGTTCCTATGAGTGGGTGTTTCAGCAAATTTACAAGGACAATTAGGAAAAGACCGAAGGAAGGCGATCCTGCTCTGCTTCAGTATGTCAGAGTACATGTTGGCATTCATAGTTCCCTCAATGAACTGTAGCTCCCCACAGGCAGCAGCTCTCATGCAGACCCAAACCATGACACTCCCACCACCATACTTGACTGTAGGCAAGATACCCTTGTCTTTGTAGTCCTCACCTGGTTGCTGCCACACATGCTTGACTCCATCTGAACCAAATAAATTTATCTTGGTCTTATCGGACCACAGGGCATCGATGATTCCAGTAATCCATGCCCTTAGTCTGCATATCTTCAGCAAACTGTTTGCGGGCATTCATGTGCAACATTTTTAGAAGAGGCTTCCTCCTGAGACGGCAGCCACGCAGACCAATTTGATGCAGTGTGCGGCATATGGTCTAAGCAGTAACGGGCTGGCCCCCCAACCCCTTTAACATCTGCAGCAATGCTGGCAGCACTCATACATCTATTTTAAAAATAAAATCTCTGGATATGACATTGAGCATGTGCACTCAATTTCTTTGGTCAACCATCGTGAGAACCTGTCTTGTTAAACCTATGTATGATCTTGCCCACCATGCTGCAGCTCAGTTTCAAGGTATTTGCAATCTTCTTATAGCCTACACCTTTGTTATGTAGAGCAAAAATTATTTTTTCAGGTCCTTAAAGAGTTCTTTGCCATGAAGTGCCATGTTGAACTTCCAGTGACCAGTATGAGAGCGATAACACCAAATTTAACACACCTGCTCCCCATTCACACCTGAGACTTTGTAACATTAATGAGTTACATGACACTGTGAAGGAAACTGGCAAATCGGCCACAATTAGTCCATTTTCACATAAGGGTGTACTCACTTTTGTTGACAGCAGTCTTGACATTGATGGCTGTGTTGAGTTATTTTGAGGCCACACCAAATTTACACTGTTATACAAGCTGTACACTGACTACTTTACATTGTATCAAAGTGTAATATCTTCAGTGTTGTCCCATGAAAAGATATAATACAACATTTACAAAAATGTAAGTGGTATATATATAGATAGTATAGTATGTAATGGTTCGGTGGATTCGCTGGACCACCGCAAGCGATGATAGTTAAGCCACGCCAGGGAACGGAGTCTAAGTAGCCCCCGGTATTCTCCAGAGCCCGCCGCAAAGCGGGATGGACTTGCTACGGCGTGAGGCTACCAGGTCGCTACCCCTGACGTGACTTGCTTGCGATGGCGGCCGGGGTGCTGCGTGATACAGAATCGTAATCCAAAGGCGTAGTCGGGGACAGGCAGGAGGTCAGAACAGGTGGCAGAGGTTCGTGGGCAGAAGGTCAGGGCAGGCGGCAAACAAGCAAGGTCAGGAAACGTAGCGGAACGGACTGGTACACGGGTAATCAGACAGGACTTCCAACACTCTCAAGACAAGGTACGCACACCAACAAACTGGCAGAGAGTGCTGGGGGCGTATTCCTTATATAGGACCAGCGGCCGTCAATAACTAATTAACGGTGCGCTGGCCCTTTAAATCCGGACCAGCCGTCGCACGCGCGCCCTAAGCAGTGGCTACGCGCGTGGCGGCCGGGACAGGCAGTAGCGGCGTTCACAGGAGCGTGAACGGGTAAGTGAGCCGGCGCCAGGGACCGGGCAGCAGGCGGATGGTCACAGGGAGCTGCGGCACCCACGCCGGACCCCCTGTGCGCAGGAGGGCGGCCGCGGGGCACCGCGGCACCAGCGCCAGCCCCCATGGCAGTACCCCCCCCCTTAGGTCTCCCCCTCTTTTTACGGAACTGGGAGAGAAGGTCAGGTGACAGGTTGCCCTCAGGTTCGCACGAACGCTCCTCCGGCCCGAACCCCTTCCAGTCAATCAGAAAGAACCGCTTCCCCATCACTGTCTTCTCCGCCAGCACCTCCTTGACCTCAAATATGTTATCAGCGTTGGCCACAGGAGAAGGTGAGAAAGATCCACGGGAGAAGCGATTCAGCACCACAGGCTTGAGGAGAGAAACATGGAAGGCGTTCGGGATAAACAGAGTAGGAGGCAAGCGGAGCTTTTAGGACACCGGGTTTAGTTGCCGAAGTACAACAAAAAGGGCCCAAATACTTAGGGCCTAACTTATAACTGTGCACCTTTAAGCGGATGTATTTGGCGGACATCCAAACTCTATCACCTGGCTTAAATATGGGCGGAGGTCTACGGTACCTGTCGGCCTGGATTTTGGTGCGAGCGGAGAAGTGCCTGTCACGTGGTTTGCCAGAGTTCCTTAATGTCACGCACTTGGGTATCCACGGCAGGATAGAAGTGCCTGTCACGTGGTTTGCCAGAGTGCCTTAATGTCACGCACTTGGGTATCCACGGCAGGAACATAACACGAAGTAGCCAGAGGGAGGGGCGGGCGAAGATGTAGCCCAAACACCACAAAAAAGGGGGAAGCCCCAGCGAATTCAGAGTCAAGAGAATTATAAGAGAATTCTGCCCAGGGGAGGAGGTCGGACCAATTATCCTGATGGGCGGAAACAAAATGTCGTAGGTAGGTACCTAACACTTGGTTAACCCTCTCTACCTGCCCATTGGTTTGAGGGTGGTATGCAGACGAGAAGTCTAGCTGAATCTGCAACTGCCCACGTAGAGCCCGCCAGAATCTCGACACAAACTGGACCCTCCTATCCAAGACGATATGCAATGGAAGACCGTGCAACCGAAAAATGTGGTGGAAAAAATGCTGGGCCAGCTGTGGAGCAGAGGGTAACCGGGCAGTGGAACAAAGTGGGCCATTTTCGAAAATCTATCTGTCACCACCCAGATGACAGTGTTTCCAGAGGAGGCGGGAGGTCCGTAACAAAGTCCATGGCTATATGGGACCAAGGTCTTTCTGGCACCGGGAGAGGCTGAAGCAGGCCCGCGGGTCTAAGTCGAGGGACTTTATTACAGGCACAAGAGGTACAGGCCAGGACAAAGTCTCTAAGATCTCGAGCGAGAGTGGGCCACCGATAATAACGAGAGATTAGTTGCAGCGATTTATGGACTCCAGGGTGACCAGCTGTTCGAGAGGCATGTCCCCACTTCAGGATACGAGGCCGCATGGCAGGGCGTACGTAGGTCTTCCCAGGAGGCAGATGTTGAAGGTCCACAGGGGCCGCCATGAGTTGTCGTTCCGGAGGAATTATGTGCTGCAGAAGCGGTTCCAAGCCCACTGTGTCCGAGGATCTAGAGAGGGCGTCTGCTCTGACGTTCTTCCCAGCAGGCCGAAAGTGAAGAAGAAAATCAAAGCGGGCAAAAAAAAGTGACCACCTGGCTTGCCGAGGGTTTAGTCGTTGGGCAGACTGCAGATAGAGAAGATTTTTGTGATTGGTGAATATATCGATGGGGTGACGAGCTCCCTCCAGCAAGTGCCGCCATTCTTCTAGGGCTAACTTAATAGCCAGTAATTCGCGATCACCAATTGTATAATTCTTTTCGGCTGGGGTGAAGGTTTTAGAGAAGAAGCCGCAAGTACGCAGTTTTCCAGAGGAGGACTTCTGAAGGAGAACAGCACCTGCACCTACAGAGGAGGCGTCCACTTCTAGGATAAAGGGACGCTGCGGGTCCGGGCGAGACAGAACTGGAGCAGAAACGAACACTGATTTGAGGCGATCAAATGCTTCTTGGGCTTCTGGCGGCCAGGATTTAGGGTTGGCATTTTTCTTCGTAAGGGCCACCAGCGGGGCCACGAGCGTGGAGAAATGCGAGATGAATTGTCTGTAATAATTTGCGAACCCCAAAAAGCGTTGGATAGAGCGAAGGCCCACTGGTCGAGGCCATTGTAGGACTGCAGACAATTTCGAGGGATCCATCTGAAGGCCCTGATCCGAGACGATGTACCCCAGGAAGGGCAACGAGGTGCGTTCAAACAAACATTTCTCCAGTTTGGCATATAACTGGTGGTCACGGAGACGTTTAAGCACCTGGCGGACGTGGAGGCGGTGAGTTTCCAGGTCAAGGGAGAAGATTAGGATATCATCGAGGTAGACGATGACACAGACGTAGAGGAGATCGTGGAAGATCTCATTGACAAAGTTCTGGAACACTGCCAGAGCGTTGCAGAGGCCAAATGGCATGACAAGATATTCAAAATGTCTATCTCTGGTATTAAAGGCTGTCTTCCACTCGTCGCCTTCACGAATACGAATCAGGTTGTATGCTCCCCTTAAATCCAACTTGGAAAAAAAAATTCGCGCCACGCAGGTGATCAAACAGCTCTGAGATCAGAGGCAGGGGGTATCGATTTTTTATAGTCATTTTGTTAAGTCCCCGATAATTGATACAGGGTCGGAGAGTACTATCTTTCTTTTCAACAAAGAAGAAACCGGCCCCCGCAGGCGAGGAAGACTTGCGTATGAAGCCCTTACGGAGATTCTCCTGGATATATTCCGACATAGCCTTTGTCTCTGGGACAGAGAGAGGATAGACTCTACCTCGGGGAGGAGTACTACCGGGTTGCAGGTCAATAGGACAATCGAACGGCCGGTGCGGGGGAAGAGTTTCGGCCTGTCTTTCGGAAAAAACGTCGTCAAGATTCTGGTACGGAGTGGGCAGACCCGACAGAGGCTTCGTAGACTTTACAGAGGCGGGCCGTAGAGCAGGACGGAGTACCTGAATTCATCGTGAGTGGCACGTGGGGCCCCAACAGATGATTTCGCCCGTGTTCCAGTCCAAGGTCAGAGCATGGACTTGTAACCAAGGAAGGCCCACGCGGCAGAACAAGAAGTCTCAGAGTTTCCTTGTGTAGAGCGCCTATCTGCAAAGTGAGGGGCGCAGTGCAGAACCGAGTAGTGTCCTTTAGGCATTCGCCACTGACGGAGGAGATGAACATGCGTTTCTGCAGCGGGGTCACCGGGAGATGAAATTTGGAGACCAGAGCTTGGCTGACAAAATTTTCAGCGGACCCCGAATCAAGGAAGGCGGTGGCTTGGAAGGTGCTGTCCGGCGAAATTCCACAGATTATGGGAACGTTCAGACGGAGAGAGTCCGCACTGACACCAAAGAATGCCTCTCCTGCGAGCCCTAGGTGCGAGAGTTTCCTGGACGTACCGGACAGTCCTCAATGAAGTGGCCAGAACCACCACAGTAGAAGCATAGCTGCCTCAGACGACGCTGCGAGCGTTCCTCCTGTTTCGGTGGATTCGCTGGACCACCGCAAGCGATGATAGTTAAGCCACGCCAGGAAGCGGAGTCTAAGTAGCCCCCCGGTATTCACCAGAGCCCGCCGCAAAGCGGGATGGACTTGCTGCGGCGGGAGGCTACCAGGTCGCTGCCCTTGACATGACTTGCTTGCGGTGGCAGCCGGGGTGCTGCGTGGTACAGAATCATAATCCAAAGGCGTAGTCGGGGACAGGCAGGAGGTCAGGACAGGCGGCAGAGGTTCGTGGTCAGAGACGGGCAGAAGGGCAGGGCAGACAGCAAACAGGCAAGGTCAGGAAACGTAGCGGAATGGACTGGTACACGGGTAATCAGACAGGACTTCCAACACTCTCAAGATAAAGTATGCACACCAACAAACTGGCAGAGAGTGCTGCGGGCGTATTCCTTATATAGGACCAGCGGCCATCAATAACTAATTAATGGTAAGTGAACCGGCGCCAGGGACCGGGCAGCAGGGGGATGGTCACAGGGAGCCGCGACACCTACGTCGGAAACCCTGCGGGCAGGGGGGCGGCCGCGGGGCACTGCAGCACCCGCGCCAGCCCCCATGACAATATATTTATATTCTTGGGGCTGCTTTTCTGCATTTGGCAAAACAAATACCGTATACAAACACTGTGTGTGTGTGTGTGTGTATATATTATTATATATATATATATATATATATATATATATATATATATATTTACAGACACATAGTATTTGTATATTTATTTTGTGTATGTACATATACATGTCTGTACATGTTTGTGTATACATATAATTGAAATTTGTATGTATATACATTTATTGGATGTGTCTACATCTGTATCTATATATGCATATATACAGTGGGTACGGAAACTATTCAGATCCCTTTAAATTTTTCACTCTTTGTTTCATTGCATCCATTTGGTAAGATCAAAAATGTTCATTTTTTTGCTGATTAATGTACACTCTGCACCCCATCTTGAAAGAAAAAAAAAAACAGAAATGTAGATATTTTTGCAAATTTATTAAACAAGAAAAACTGAAATATCACATGGTCATAAGAATTCAGACCCTTTGCTGTGACACTCATATTCAAAGTGGTTGTCTCATTACATTGACTCCTCTTACCTCAGTCCTGTTTTCTTGGTTTCACTTTGAATTCAGGGGCGTTTTTACAGGCTTCTACTAGGCTGCAGTAGAAGCCAGGTTTGTAGCTATAGCAACCAGTGCTGGCAGCCTATTAGTAGAGATCAAACAGGTCTGTAGCTATAGCAACCTGAGGATCTGATGCAGCCCACACAAGAGGGAATATCTAGGACTAGGTATGACACTGTTAATGGACGTATATTGCAAAGTGACTTGTTTTTTGCAAGTTCTTTAACACAGAAAGCAATCGTTGTAGTGAGACAACCACTTTAACTCACATGCTGTCCATTTCCTTCTGGTCCTACTTGAGATGGTTCTACTCCTTCATTGGAGTCCAACTATGTTTAATTAAACTGATTGGACTTGATTAGGAAAGGCACACACAGCCTCACAGTGCATGTAAGAGCACATGAGAATCGTAAAGTCTAAGGAACTGCCCAAGGAGCTCAGAGATAGAATTGTGGCAAGGCACAGTTCTGGCCAAGGTTACAAAATAATTTCTGCAGCACTCAAGGTTCCTATGAGCACAGTGGCCTCCATAATCCTTAAAAGGAAGAAGTTTGGTACAACCAAAACTCTTCCTCGACCTGGCCTTCCAGCCAAACTAAGCAATCATGGGAGAAGTGAGCCTTGGTGAGAGAGCTAAAGAAGAAACCCAAGATCAGTGTGGATGAGCTCCAGAGATGCAGTAGGGAGATGGGAAAAAGTTCCACAAAGTCAACTATCACTGCAGCCCTCCACCAGTCGGGGCTTTATGGCAGAGTGTGCCGACGGAAGCCTCTTCTCAGTGTAAGACATCTGAAAGCCACATACAGTTTGCAAAAAAACACATGAAGGACTTCCAGACTATGAGAAATAAGATTCTCTGTTCTGATGAAACGAAGATTGAACTTTTTAGTGTTAATTGTAAGCGGTATTGTAGCGGCCGGGACAGTGGATCCACTGGACCACCACAAGCAATGGCAACAACCGCGCCAGGGAGCGGAGTCTAAGTAGGTTCTCTGGTTTTCACCAGAGCCCGGCGCAAAGCGAGATGGACTTGCTGCGGCGGGAGTCCTACCAGGTCGCTACCCCTGACACGACGGGCTTGCGGTGGCGGCCGAGGTGCAGCGAGGTACAGAATCGTAAGACGAGAATCATAGTCATGGGCAGGCAAGTAGGTCAGGGCGGGCAGCAAAAGTTCGGAGTCGGGAAACGTAGCATGAGGTCGGGTAAACGGCAAGGCAAGAACACACTTAAAGGGGTTGTCTCGCTACAAAGAATAGCTTACAAATTGTAGGAAACACAAAATGAAGACATTTTCCAAATATATTGCTTTGTTCATCTGTTTTTATTAAGGAGATACAAGTGAATTAATCACCTCTCTGGCTATTTCAGTTCCCTCAGTAACCGACCTGTGTACAGCTCTCCCCCCTGCTGTTTGTTCTATGTGATAGCAGTGAGTGACGTCATCACACAGGTCATGGCAGCCTCTGTGCTGCTGGGCAATAAAAAGCTTGTTTTTATCTAAAGTAAACAGCTCTAATTAGGGCTTTTGTTTCAGGGATCAGATAAAAAGTCCTGCTTGTAGTTTGTAAACAGCTCTAATTAGGGCTTTTGTTTCAGGGATCAGATAAAAAGTCCTGCTTGTAGTTTCCAAGAAGCTTCTGAGCTAATCTGAACTATTTAGTAACTCTAAGCACAGCATTGAATACACCACAGAGCTGTATGGAAATTAGAGTCAGTCTGAACCAGGAAGGGACAGAGTATTTAATTCATGCATCCTATGAAACTCTGTAGGGAGACAACTCCTTTAAGGAACGCTTTTTCTAAGGCAAGGGGATAGATCCAGCAAGGAAGTACCGTGGACTGAACCAATAAATAGGGGCAGCGCCCGGCAAAGAGCCAATTACCGGCGCGCTGGCCCTTTAAATTTACAAGAACGAGAGCGCGCCCTAGGGAGCAGGCATGCGCGCCTCGGCTGGCAGAGTGCGCAGACGGGACAGGAGCACGGACAGGTAAGTAATCAGAACGAGTGCATCCGCAGCTCGTCCCACGGCTAGCGGCGCTACCCGTCCCTGGCAGAGACCCCGGAGAGGAGAAACGGGTGCACCCGCGGCCCGTGGGCCGAAACGCAGCGCCACTCGCTACAGGTATGTGTGGAGACAACAAGGCACTGCTCATCACCTGCCCAATACAATCCCAACAATGAAACATGGTGGAGGCAGCATCATGCTATGGGTGTGTTTTTCAGCTGCAGGGACAGGACGACTGGTTGCAATTGAAGGAAAGATGAATGCGGCCAAGTACAGAGATATCCTGGATGAAAACCTCTTCCAGAGTGCTCTGGACCTCAAACTGGGCCGAAAGTTCATCTTCCAACAACACAATGACCCTAAGCACACAGCTAAAATATCAAAGCAGTGGCTTCAGAACAATCCTGTGACCATTCTTGACTGGCCCAGCCAGAGCCCTGACCTAAACCCAATTGAGCATCTCTGGAGAGATTTGAAAAAGGCTGTCCACCAACGTTCACCATCCAACCTGAGGGAACTGAAGAGGATCTGCACGGAAGAATGGCAGAGGATCCCCAAATCCAGGTGTGAAAAACTTGCTGCATCATTTCCAAGAAGACTCATAGCTGTACTAGCTCAAAAGGGGGCATCTTCTCAATACTGAACAAAGGGTCTAAATAATTAAGACCATATGATTTTTCAGTTTTTCTTGTTTAATAAATTTTAAAAATATCTACATTTCTGTTTTTTTCCTTTCAAGATGGGATGCAGAGTGTACATTAATGAGCAAAAAAATAAACTTTTTTTGATCTCACCAAATGGCAGCAATGTAACAAAGAGTGAAAAATTTAAAGGGGCCTAAATACTTTCCATTCCCACTGTACATATATATATTTCTATTTGTGTTTATACATCTTTATATTGTGAACATACACTAACCTTAATCCAATCTTAAAGGGCTTTTGCCAAGAAGTGAGTTCCTTACCTCTTATCTGCTCAGGAGAGAAGATTAACTCAGCATGCGGAGTGAGGGGGGGAGAGCGAGGGGGGTGAGCAGAGAGACAGGGAGCGTCTGCACTGTTTACTCAAATAATTACATTACAACCAGTGGATTCTCTATTCAAAAGACACAGGCTCATTCACTGCTTTTTCTCCACAGTCCCTTGCAAGCTCCTTCATGTTCCCTGTCATCAGATAAGAAGTGCAGACAATGCAAGCGTGGCCAGATCAGCTCCCGTCAGTGTCCTGGTCGTGTCTAATGTAAACTGTCAGGAAACTAAGGGCATATAAAGAAAGCTCTAGCTCTCAGAGGCTTCACTTTTTGTAATCACATATATTTAGAAAAGTGATTAAATACCCATTTTGGAGGATCCCACTTCAACATTACATCACAGCAAAACCCCTTCAACTAAAGAACCAAGCAACCAATTTAGGCTGGTTTATCAGCTAAACCTGATAAGTGTAATTGGTTCCATCCTGTCATCATGTTAATTTTTTAATAAAATAGGTTTGTAAACGGCAAAATGTGGTTTGCTGGTTCCAGTTCTTTTATATTTGTTTTTTTTCTATGAGGTTAAGGACTTGTCCCCATGGCGAGAGTTTTCAGTCGGTTTTACAGACTGCTTTTTAAACACCACCGGCGTAACGAAAAACTTAGAACATGCTCATTCTTCCGCCCAGTTTTCGGACAGAATATGAACATGCAAATGTGAAGGGGGGCGGCTGAAACCCGCAAATCGAAGACAAAAGCTGTCCCCTTATGTGAAAAAAAAAGACAAAACACAAGTTGGAAAATCTTGGAGGTACATGGAGATTTGTGCACCTAATAATCATTGCCTTAGTATATAATATTATACATGCTGGTATCTACAGCATGTACCAGGAACATATCACATGTCTGAATTCTTTACAGATGACTGATTTCCAAGTTAGAAGAAAGCATGGCAGAAATACTTCTGTAAAGCTACAAAAAATGAATCACAAAACAGGTAATTCATATTTAAATTAGTTACTGATAACATTCTGGCTAGATATAGTTCTAGATATGTACACAAATAGATATAATTGTTGGTATCCTTTTCGGTAAAAGAAAAACCCACAATGGTCACTGAAATAACTTGAAACTGACAAAAGTAATAAAAAATTTAAGTTTACTGAAAATCAACTAATTAAAATCAGCCAAAAAAAACCCAAGGAAATATTGAAAATAATTAGACCACAGGAATATGTTAGTGTGTTCTGTAATTAGAAAAGCAGGTGTCTTCAAATATGTAATCAGTAAATCTGCCTAATTAAAGGATGAAAAGTAGTCACTTTGCTGTTTGGTATCATGGTGTGTACCACACTGAACATGAACCAAAGGATGCGGAGGAGAGAGTTGTCTCAGATTAGAAAGAAAATGATAGACAAATTTGTTAAAGGTTAAGTCTATAAGACCATCTCCAAAGAGCTTGATGTTCCAGTTACTACAGTTGCACATATTATTCAGCAGTTTAAGGTACATGGGACTGAAAATTGAAGAGATGGGTAATACGAAAGGTAATCAAAGAGCCCAAAACAACTTCACCTAAGGTCAAGATACATCAGTGCCCGATACACCATCCGTCACCGTCTTTGCCAAAGTGAACTTAATGGAAGACAACCGAGTATTGTTGAAAGCAAATCATAAAAACAAGATTGGAATGTGTCGAAATCTATATTGACAAGCCACAAAGCTTCTGGTAAAACAGATGAGACTAAAATTGAGCTTGTTCGCAAGTTACTGAACATGACTTCTCTTTTCACAGATGCAAAAATAAAGTATACAAAGAAAAATAACATTGTACCTACTGTGAAACATGGAGGAGGCTCAGTTATATTTTGGGGCTACTTTGCTGCATTTGGCATGGGGTGTCTTGAATCTCTGCAGGGTGCAATGAAATACCAAAACTATCAAAGCATTCTGAAGTGAAATGTGCTGTACCATGTCAAAAAGTTTTTTCTTTTGTTTGTCACACGACATGGGTCCTCCAAAAGGATAATGACCCAAAACACACGGCTAAAAACATCCAGAAGTGGCTAAAAGCAAAACATTGGACTATGCTGAAGTGCTCTTCTATGATCCCTAAGCTAAATCCCATTTAACATCTGCAGAAGGAGCTGAAACATGCAGTCTGGAGAAGGTACCTTTTGCAGGAGCACAAGAGGGAGGCCAAAATATCTGTGGACAGAAGTCTCATTGACCGTTACAGAAAGATTTTTTTTAGTTAAAGCATTATTCAAAAGCAGTGTCTGATTTTCATTGGTTAACAGTAAATTTATTATTACTTTTGTCAGTTTCAAATGTTTAAGTGACCATTGTGGGTCTTTCTTTAGCTGAAGCATACCAATTATTTTGTCTATGTGTATATTATTTATAGATGACTTTTAGGTTATACCCATATCTCAGGTAGAGAGGTGAGGAACATTTGTGCTCCTTACTCTTTGATTTCTAAAGTTAACAATCAGATGATGGACACCATTGTATGACCATAATCACAAGCCTTCATTAAATGGATGCCCTGGGACATGGCTAGCCCCATGAGGACTGATTCAACCTTTTACTTTGAATAGGAAGAAACGTGAATAACTGTCGGGTGGGCGGGGCTAGCCTTGGATGGGCGGGGCTAACAACTGTTCATGAATAAGCTGGACTCTTTTCTGGCTGCAAACTGCTAGATTTGACCATTAAATACTCTGAAACTGCTTCATCTTACATAATAAGGGACACCTCACTGGCACAGCATGTCTGTCACTAGTTTGTGCTGTCCTCAGAAAGGCTGGCATAATCTATGGTGACAGGTTCCCTTTAAGTGATTTACTTTTTGACATATGGACTTTATTATTAGGATTAATTCACATGGTGTACTTTTTCTATGGGAAAAATACCTTGTGTAATATGCGGCAGAAATCTAAGGGAAGATCTCAAATTTTTATGGTGTATTTTAGATTTTTCTAGAAATGGTTTTCACTGCCTTTTAGGACACAAATTAACCCCATCTAAAAGGGCTGATTTGAGTCATAGCTCCTGATGTGTTTTCTGTATTAAATACACATGGAGAACGTGGAAAACATGCTGTACCCCCTGTAAGTAATTACATTATACACTGTTCCCCCTATCTTTAAGTGTAGGGCTTAACCCCTTAAGGACCAGGCGTTTTTTTTTTGGTGACACGTTCGTTTTTCCCTCCTCGCCTTCTGAAAGCCATAACTTTTTTTTTTTTACACCTACATAGACACATGATGGCTTTTATTTTGCGGGATGTACTTTCTAATGGTGTTATTCACTATACTATAGAATATACTGGGAAATTCCAAGTGGGGCAAATTGTGAAAAAAAATGTATTTTCGCCATGTTTGCGAGGGTTTTGCTTTTACGGCGTTCAATCTTCAGTAAATATAATGTGTTATCTGTATTCTACAGGTTGTTATGCATCCGGCAATACCAAACATGTAGGGTTTCCGTTATGTTTTGGTACCGTAAAAAAATTCCAAACATTTTCAATTTTTGAAATTTGCGCCACGGCGCCATTTTGTGCGACCAATAACTTTTTTGTACTAACACCTACGGACGTCAGTGAGGGGGCATTTTTTGCGGGCTGAAGTGTACTTTTTATCGCTAGCAGTTTGGAATGCATGCGACTTTTTTGATCATTTTTTTGAGTGACGTAAATGACCAAAAACGCAATTTTGGCGTTTGGAATTTTTTTTCTTCTACGGTGTTCAGCGTACGGGATAAATGATGTTATATTTTTTATAGATCGGACTTTTTCGGACGCGGCGATAACAAATATGTGTAAATTTTTTATTATTTTAATGATTTTATTTGTAAATTGGGGAAAGGGGGGTGATTTGAACTTTTAATACTTTTTTTTTACTGTAACATTGAGGCCACCTATGGTACTTGACCACTAGGTGGCGCGATTGTTAATACAACCTAATGAAATTGCATAGGCAATGCATTAGGGTGTACAAAGATGGCAGTTTTCCCACTTCCTGTCTGCGGACGGAAGTGGGGAAAACCCGGGCCAGGGTAAGTGACGGCAGCCTTCACAGGGCTCCCACCACCTTTGCCGGTCATCGGATGGGTTTGCCGATAACCTACCGATCGGTGCGCGCCACCGATCGGCTTCATTCAGACGCCGCGGCCATCTTTGCGCGGTGTCTGATGGGTAAAACAGCGGCAGCGGGCGGAGCCACCCGCCGGCAATGTTACTGCCGGGTTGTTAGCGGGGGATTTGCCGCAAAACACCCCCGGCTGGCGGTATGGGTCGCGGCGCGATCCCCCTGCAAAGCCCCTTAGGGGCCCTGGGACGTACTCATACGCCCAAGGTCGTTAAGGGGTTCATGTAAGGATCATTTGTATTCTAGGCCAGTGAAGGGGTTTTTGCATAGATCTCTGGTGGAGGCCAGTGGAACAGTTAATGATAGAATTCCTATTGGTTCAAGGCAGTGAACGGGTTAATGTAAGTATTCCGGGTGGTCCAGGGCAGTGTAGGGGTTTCTGTATGGATCACTGGCATTCTAAGGCAGTGAATGGGGTTATTGTATAGCTCTCTTGTACAGGGAAGTGGAACGCTTAATGGAAGGATTCCTGGTGGTCTAGGGCAGTGAAGGGGTTAATGTAAGGTTCCATTTTGGTCTGAGACAGTGGAAGGGTTAATGCCACATACCTAGGGCACAGTGATTACTTACTTCACCAAGCTTAATCCTTGGCTCTCACTTTCTGTTTCCTCCCAGTGCTGATCATAGAGATGAATACATGGACTGTGCAGCTGCAACTGTAAGATTCCCTAGCCTAGGGCTCCAATCACAACTACAAGAGCTAGAGCCACTGAACCCAGGAGTCACTTACTTGCATTCAGTAACAGTTCAGTGACTACTGGCTACCGGCATGGCATTATTACTGAGAGTAAGAGTGGCCCACTGCACCACCGGTGGGATTGGCCTGATGGGGAAAAAGTCCGGTAGATTACATTGCCTGTCTGCCTCTGGTTTCAACCATTTGTCTGAACAATAGGAAGGATAGTAGGTCTCTCTCACTGATATTAAACAGGTTGTTAGTAAAAAAAAAAAAAATTTTCTTAATAGTGTTTCTCAAAGTTAGGCACTTTTGTAATGTACTCTTATTATATTTTCTTACTGTAATTCTAGATTAGATGTTCGGTGACAGGGAGCTTTGTCATTCTTTGCATCTTGACACACAGGAAACAGCTGTATTTGGCTTTTTCCTGGGCAGGCTTTGTAGCCACATCCCTTTTCATCATGCCTCCCAAGGCTTTCGATGAGATTGAGACTATGAGGGAGGAAACACAAAGGATCTTAGTGCTTGTGGCTTTGCAGATAAGGGAGGCTGCATACAGCACAGAAAAAGCACAAGATTTTCTTTTTCTTTTAGTTCGACAGACAACCCCTTTAAGAGGGTTAGAGAGATTTATTAACTGTCAGAAAAAAATGATCTCTATGAGAATTAAAAGAGCAGTCAACTTCTGTGAAAAAATAATATAATGCTCTTGAGGCCCCATTAAAAAACTATGGCGCTGGGTTCCAGCACCTTCTCTACCCTGCCTTCTATTTACAGTCTGCTACTTCCAAGAGGGCTCTCGACTGCTGATTGGCTGTAGAAGTCACATGCCTCTGATTTACATCACCGGTCAGAAGTTAACAGCGCCAAGTGGGAATCTAAGTAATGGCATGTGTATGCTGCAGCCAATCGGTACCTGTAGTGGTGACGTATGTACCCATTTAAAAAGTAGCAGACTGTTAACAGAAGAAACATGGGACATCCGGAGCATTACATATATATATATATATATATATATACACTCACTGGCCACTTTATTAGGTACACCTGCTAGTAAGGGTTGGACCCCCTTTTGCCTTCAGGGAAATGGGCCTCAATTCTTCGTGGCATAGATTCAACAAGGTGCTGGAAGCATTCCTCATGTTCAAGAAACCAGTCTGAGATGAAATTCCGCTTTATGACATGGCGCAAATTATCCTGCTGAAAGTACCATCAGATGTTGGGTACATTGTGGTCAAAAGGGATGGCAAAGGTCAGCAACAATACTCTGTAGGGTGTGGCATTGCAACAAAGCTCAATTGGTACCAAGGGGCCCAAAGAGTGCCAAGAAAATATTCCCCCACCATGACACCACCCCCCCACCACCCTGAACCGTTGATACAAGGCAGGATGGATCCATGCTTTCATGTTGTTGACGCCAAATTTGACCCTACCATTCGAATTTCGCAGCAGAAATCGGATCATCAGACCAGGCAACGTTTTTCCAATCTTTTACTGTCCAATTTCAAAGAGCTTGGGAAAAATTGGACCCTCATTTCCTTTTCTTAGCTGAAAGGAGTGGCACCCGGTGTGGTCTTCTGTGCTGTAGCCCATCTGCCTCAAAGTTCGCCGTCCCTGTGCATTCAGAGATGCTCTTCTGCCTACCTTGGTTTAACGGGGGGCTATTTGAGTCACTGTTGCCTTTCTATCAGCTCGAACCAGTCTGCCCATTCTCCTTTTTACCTCTGGCATCAACAAGGGATTTCCGCCCACAGGACGCCGCTCACTGGATGTTTTTTCTTTTTCGGGCCATTCTCTGTAAACCCCAGAGATGGTTTTTGCGTGAAAATCCCAGGAGATCAGCAGTTTCGAAATACTCAGACCAGCCCTTCTGGCACCAACAACCATGCCACGTTCAAAGGCACTCAAATCACCTTTCTTCCCATAATGATGCTCGGTTTGAACTGCAGGAGATTGTCTTGACCATGTCTACATGCCTAAATGCACTGAGTTGCCGCCATGTGATTGGCTGATTAGAAATTAAGTGTTAACGAGCAGTTGGACAAGTGTACCTAATAAAGTGGCCGGTGAGTGTATATGTGTGTATTTTTTATTTTATTTTTTTAAGAAGTGGACAACCCCTTTAATATGACTGCCACTGTTTGGCTGTAAATCACTCAACATATTTAGCGTTGTGAGCCGTTGGTCCAACATGGACTATGATACCACGGTACGAATTTCATCGACCGGAGAAAAGAAAAAAAGCTGCTTCAAGCTTTGCTCAATGAGCTGGATCGATTTGGACTGAATGTTCTACTTGAACCATCCAAAAACCGCAAGTTGTTACTTTTTGTATTTTGATGTGTTGCTACCATAAGAACTGTTAATATAAGTTCGTGGAGCATTGAATACATTTTTGTGATTTTTTTTTAAAATCAGTTATTTCCGCTGCCCATAACGCTCAGTATGTTGAGTCTGTTGCATGAGGTCGGGGCCTCGTTTAGTGGGTAAATCGGTTGCAGTAAATATATTCAAAGTGCACTGTTACATGGCTGTAAATCACTACCAGTCCTTTTAACTAAAGACAGAATACATTTTAACAAACAGATGAGTTTACAAAACCTGCACACAGTTACTGCACAAAGGAATCCAGGGGCATAGTGCTCATTTTTAGTGCTTTATAACAGATGTAAAATAAAGACCCATACATTTAGTTCATAGATAAATAGGAGTGTTGGACCTTTTTCTCTTTGGGTTGGCTGGGTAACAATAGTGTAGTCAAGCATAAAGAAATTGATTAAAACTAATCTGATATAACACTACATGGGATGATGTAGAACCCTGACTAGAAGACACAAGGCATTCACGGCTAAATTATTATTACTTTTATTGTAAAGTTTTATTACATTAGCTTAATTTTCAGGATCATAATTTACAAAAGTATTTGTAGATGAGACACTCTATCTCTTCTACTGTGGTACTTGTAAAAATAAGTAAGAAGGTTTGAAATTGGAAGTAAGAGACAAAAATAATATGTCTGAAGATGACATTTGGACAGGCAATGAGGCATGGAAATACAGGTAAGCTGTTGCAGATGGTTGGGTATTCAAAGGCAATGTTATAGGGACAGAAAATGAGACATGGAGAGACAGGTGCTAGATGATATGATTGATTTCAAAACAAATATATACAATACAATTCTGATGACAAAGGTATTCTGTGCAAAACAAGATTGCTAGTATAAATTTTTATCGTGAACTCGGGAGCACAGACAAGACATGAAACTATTTTCAATAACTCTCAATTCTATATGTCTATGTCATATAAGTTATACGTATATTGATGTATTGACAAGGAAATCAATGTATTATTAAGATGAATGAAAAGATCCTTGGCTTGGAGACAACAAAACAGAAATATGTCATTTGACCATAAGGAAAATATATGGGAAAGCAATTTAGTAGGATCTATACCAGAAACAAGTGAACACAGAGGTCTATCTATTTTGTATTATGTGGGTTTTTTCAGACTTTGTTCACATTGTTCACTCTCAAAGCATTTTTAGTGAACTGCAAAAAAAGCATTTCATTTTATAAGAGATTTGTTTTTTTGTGAGTCCAAAGCTTGTAGCCTCATCAGATGCTAGAACTGGGTTCATCATGGATTGTTGCAAATCGAATTACAGTGAGAATTCTCCTCTAATTTTAGTGTTGTGTAGTGGTATTTTATCTGGTTAGTAAAAAAGTTAAAAAAAAGTGGCAATTAGCGCATTCAAGTCCTCTGATATGAAATCATAGATTTTACTACCCTGTTTCCCCGAAAATAAGACACCCCTGAAAATAAGACATAGTGCATTTTTTATGCAAATCTGAGTTTGGATGCTTATGCAAATGTTTGTGATGAAATCACTACAGTATATTAATACATGTTGATGTTTTGTTCAACAATAAATGTGAATTCTTGTTTATAGAAAAAAAACATCCCCTAAAAATAAGTCTTAGCTCTTCTTTAGGAGCAAAAATTAATATAAGACACTGTCTTATTTTCGGGGAAACAGGGTAATTAGATTTTCTCACATACCGTATTTTTCTGACTATAAGGCACACCGGATTATAAGGCGCATTATCAATGAGCGCCTGTTAAGTCTTCTTGGTTCATATATAAGGCGCACTGGATTATAAGGCGCGGTACATTAAATGAAACAAAGCTCAGACCGTAAGCCAAGCTTCATTCAAACACTTTCACAATAACTCTCAACTTGTAATTTGTAACAAAAGCAATACATGTACATTTTTCCCGTGCCGTATCGCGAAATTCGTGCCCACACTTAGTGAAGCTTATTTGCAACTGATTTGCAACTGATTTGCAACTGATTTCGGAACGTATTTACGTCGAAATCCGCGTGAATCAGTTCTGAAATCACCCGTGTGAACATAGCCTTAGTGACACTTATTTTGCAACGATTTGTAACTGTTTTTCGGAACGTATTTACGATCGAAAATCAGTTACAAATCAGTTACAAATAAGTGTTACTAAATTAGCTGTAAATACGTTCTGAACAAAACCCAAGTGAAGAATTGATTCATATATAAGGCGCACTTTCGATTTCTGAGAAAATCATAGGCTTTTATGTGCGCCTTATAGTCCGAAAAATACGGTATATCCATAACTTATCTGAAGTCAGTTTCAACTTTTTTTCATTTTAAGGGTATGTTCACATGGTTTATTTTGGTGCACATTTTGCAGCGTATTTCACCTCGTATTGTGCGTTATATGCGGCGAAATGTGCACCGCAATTACGGTAATCCATAGCTCTCAGGGGAAGAATTGACATGTCAATTGTTCGCGGCGATTACACGCCACGAACAATGCATGTCAATGGGGCCAGTGGGCTGCCGGCCTCCCCGTGCTTTGGAAATATGCGCTGATCAGCGCCACCCGGCGTATTACAGTGCGTACTATACATGCTGCAATACACCGTGGGAACATAGCCTAATAGAAATTATTTTAAATTTTGTTTATAAACAGGAGTTTGCTCTTCAGTAGTGTTTATCGAACTGTTCTAGAAAAGTTAAGTTCTACTAGAACTTCTCTAATTTTTAGAACTCGAACTAAGCTGAACATTTTACTGTTCGTTTGAGTAAAGTTCTAGTTCGACACGTCATTTTCAGATTCATTTTCAGCAGCTTTCTGCACTTTTGGCGGCCATCCAATCAGTGCAGAGCAGAGAGAAGTGTCAAAATCGTCATCGCTATGGATGGTAATTCCAGCTTCTCCTCACCTGTATAGGTATAAAAATTAACCAGAACATCTTCTCCCATTGACTTTAATGGGGTTCGAGTTCTAGTTCTAATAGAACCTTGAACCGAACACACTAAAGTTTGAGGTTCTAATCAGACTAGAACTTTTTACTGCTCGCTCATTACTCTTAAGGATATAAAACTGAGACTATTATGTTCTATTTACACTGTAGATTTTTCCATAGGTAAAATCTGTTGAATATTCACGGTAGAAATTTTGTGAGGTAGATTTCACCACAAATTCAGAAGTGGAGTAGCCTCATGCAATGGGGCAATTCCAAATTCTGTCTGCCGACTCCATTTCAGTGTGGAAATCAGGTGAGTTAATTGATATGTTGCTGAACAAGCTCTAACATTTGGAATAATAGCCAAATCAGAGACACCCTTTAGTGCACAGCTATTTTTGTCTACTTGCCCCATGTCATTACAGAGCATGGTATTAGTTTGCTGAGTATGATGCCTTTGCTTTAGCTCAGGAAGCTGATAAATAGCTGATAATAAATACCTTGTCATGTTTAATTTCTTATTAAAGATTCAGACTTTGACTTACAGAAAAGCTAACTCTAATAAGTGGTGCTAGAGAGGCCGTGTTATTATTGAATATAGAATTCAAATTGTATCAAATGCATGATTGGACAGTCTTTTTTTATGGGGACAAAAAAGAGAGATTCTAGAATTTTTGTTTTCCCATAAAGCATTGCTCATAAAACTACATAACTGGGTCTCTTCAAAGAGAACAAGTATTTCCCAGTGATTTACAATTCCAAAATTAAAACTTTTGTTTAAAATTTAAAAACTTTTTCTAAGAATTACACTTGATCAAAAACTATTTACTATCTGACATCTGATAAAACTTGGCAGTGTTTTTCTGACCCCCAAAATTTAAAGTCCTGGCAGAAGAGGTTTAAAAAAGACCCTTTTAATGTCATACAGCTATAATGAGTAAAGGAAGCAGGAAAGAACCTTCTAGAATAGAAGAAAAATGTAATTTAAAACAAAGGAAACAAGTTGAAAGAAAAACTTGACATATAATGGATAAATAAAGCTATAATATTGTGTCAGAAGGAATATAATCCATGTTAATACACCTATTCTGATCTATATATCCCACCTACACAGTAACATTTACAATTCACATTGAGGACAACAAAAGAAAATGATTGATCGAGCTTGACATATGTCTACAGTAGACATTGTCTGAAAAATTAATAGCTTTCACTATTTCTATGAGGACATTAAAGCTCAAATTAAACCCCCACTCAGAAAAAGTCTGCCAAGTGTCGCTGCCAGTACAGGAGTAAAACTTTCCACAGCTATAGCTAGTAACCCATTTATCAAACCCTGCCGACGCAAATAATGTCTCAGAGTTAGATAAAGAGCCATTTTCCAATAGGACCATACTAAACAGAACGTTACAGTACCTTTACACCATAGAGTTCTTATGGACTCAGAACACTGATCTATGCAGCTCTCATGCAAGCACTGTCAATTAGTAACATACGGAAATATTTTAGCCAAACTTTACTCCTCTTGACCCTATGAAGAGTTTTGGACTCATATTAAAGAAGTCCAGGAAAATGGATTTCCACTATTCTTTATCAGCTCCTCATCCACTCGTGTTCCTTTACTCAGAAATAAATGTTTCAATACTAGTGTTGTGGCCCTATCGCTTCCCTGTAAAGTGGGCACAATATACATCAACAGGCTCTAGTTTAAAGGCAATGGAAGATATTAAACCTGTCATTGACATCCACCTCTTTTATGATCAATAAAGTGGAGGAAAATTTTGATAATTGCGTTGCATGCCTAATCCACTTTTTCCAACATAGAAAGTGGCACAGGGGCGTCATAAATATGCAGTTTGGTCCCATATAAACTGGCATAAATGCATTATTAAATTTGGCCAATTTAATCGTTATAGGCGTCCATGTAAGTGTGGTTACCAGGATTCACCAAGGCCAGGTATTCTATTAGACAGTTTTGATTAATGAGGGCTTCTTTCAATTAAGTTGCTTTACAATAATCTGGATAACCCATTACACCGCCTGACGTGTTACTTACGATTAGATGAGCATGGTTTGGGTTTTCATGGAATTCAAATTGTATCAAATGACATGAGCTGGACAAGTGTTATTTCAGTAAGGAAAATATGGCACTCTACCCTCTTAAAATGTACATTTAAGGGGCATATAGGAGATCAAAATGGTTGATGGTTAGTAATGATTTTGATGTTTTGATTAGGCAGATCAAACTTGTCAATATGAAGGATTTTTATGAAAAGTCAATGGAGTACTACACTAGATAAAATGTATGGCTGAAGCTAATACTGATAAGTTGAATGCATGTCGCAACAAGGTTAAGGTAGCATTGCATTAACCAAAAGTTTCTTCCATGATAAACTTGCTTGATGGAGTTTTTCAGGATCTAAATATTAAGGGCGACATGTCCCAATACACAAGTGCTGGTTTTTTTGGTCTATTTTGCACCAAAAATACTCTTGACGCCATATTCTTGATATAAATGAACTGCAATATACCAAAACTATTTGCATTAGCCGCTGGGCATGACACATTGTAATGAGCCTAAAAGAGTGCATTAAATATAGTAGCAATGATATGCTGTGTGCCTCCGTAACGCAATGTGCCTATTGAGGTGCATTACATACACTAGTAATGATACGTTATGCACCTCCGTAACTCAATGTGCCTCGATAGGCGCATTACATACACTAGTAACGATATGTTATGCGCCTCCATAATGCAATGTACCTAGATAGGCGCTTTAGATACACTAGTAATGATACGCTGTGCAATGTGCCTAGATAGGCGCTTTAGATACACTAGTAATGATACTCTGTGCGCCTCCAAAATGCAATGTACCTATTAAGGCACATTGCATATACTAGCAATGATACGCTGTGCGCCGCAATTGCGCAATGCGCCTTTTTTAGTCGCATTAAGTTAAATATGCAAGGTATACCAGACGCCAGATTTTGGAAAGTATCATACTTTCAGGTGCACTTTACACTGATTAAATGCACCCAAAATCTGCCGCGGCGACACCAATTTTTGGAAATGTCGCCCTAAGTCTATTTTTAAGGTAGGCGATCAAAATCTGATTAGGTGGGAGTCAAACCTCCGTATCCCCACAGGTCTGCACAGATTAAATGGGACTGAATCACAGTAACAGCCTGAAAACAACCTGCTGTGCGTATATGAACACTGAAGAGTATACAGTGCTAACTGTATCGTTATGTCCCCTCCATTGTGTTGTCTAAATTGAATTCTTAGAATAGTCCATCAGTATTTATGTCCGTGAAAACATTTTTTTATATCAGAATTCAATCAAAACTTAATTTTGAATTTCTGAATATAGTAAAATGTTCCTAACCATTCAGAATATGGATCTGAATATATTTCACTATGTTAGATTGAAAATGATTGAGAATACAGACTAAGTAGACATGGGTCTAAGTATAAATCGGTGACTCTTGAATTGTTGATATTCCAAAGGATTCTATTTCGTGTGATCAGTGAGGTAGGAGCCCAAAAACAGGACTATGTAAGAGTTAAGGAATATCACATTAATTTCACTCTGCACTGATTTCTAAGCAGGGGGCAAAGCATAAGATCCCAAAGTCCCTGCCATCCTCAGAATCACTTAGTGTTCCTCTCCGTATGCACAATGTCATTTAAATTCTCATATTCTACGATCTTCAAATTAGACCACATTTGAGAGACTACAACATTAGGCAAACATTACCCTGTGTAGCAGCATTTAGACCTACATCTGTACATCTTAAGACAATACATAGAATTTATTTTCCTTTCACTCACCTAAGGATCCGCTCATTCATTCTCTCATTCACACAAAGTTCATGTATTCTCAATGTTTACTTTTGTATTTTTTGGCCATGACAAATTTGCTTTGACATGTGCATCTGAACAGAGAAGGTGTCGGTTAACACTCTACTAGATGTTGTGTATAATTTTATGTTCTATTCACAAAACCAAAAAAATAGAATCTATACAATACCACACAAATGTTGCCACTACCTATAATGTACATTTGCTTCATATTTAAATAGATATTAAAGTCACACCAGGGCTGTCTTATCTGTTGGGCACATAAGGCAGTTGCCAAGAGGCCCCATGAGTATAGGTGCTCCAGGCAGACAGTTATGATAATATTTGATCCTTGCACAGCAGTGTTATTTGGTAACTGTATAACCATCATTTACATAGAAAATGGTCTGATAGCTATTTGTATGTATTTATTTAAAATATATTATTTTACAGTATATAAATACATCTTTAAAGACTCTAGCAACTCCACTGTTTTGCAAACACACAAATGAACCAGCAGCACTCTGCAGACACCAAGAGAGATAAACACTTAATATATGAATTATTTTAGAGTACATTTTTGCTGCCTATACTATATTTGAAAATCTGAGGCTCTTAGCGCAAATTTCTTTATTCAAAACTGTGATGGCCTACTCACCATCACCAAGAGTGACCTCAGTTAAAATGTGGACTGACACTCAAAAAATGATGTCACCTCTATCTGTGCCTCTCCAGGACTCCATGCTTTTAAGGGCATAAGAGTCCCAGCTATGCTCTGTTTTAGTCCCAGCTATGCCACTGTTTTGGCACTGATCTGCTGGAGGAAACTGGGCATGATGTGGCGGGCTTGAGGGTAAGTGAAAGTGTGAC
This sequence comes from Phyllomedusa bahiana, assembly GCA_025379985.1. Lineage (NCBI taxonomy): Eukaryota > Metazoa > Chordata > Amphibia > Anura > Hylidae > Phyllomedusa > Phyllomedusa bahiana. Next base: position 51,111 of record JAODAL010019273.1, read on the forward strand.
CTGGTGTGATGTTATGTGCTTGGGCAGGGCCCAGAAAGGCAATGTGGAAGTTTTACATACTTTTCAGAAATTGTTTTATAAACCAAAGACTGGTTTCACTAGAGATGTAGCTGTTACACCCATACCCTACCTAGCACTTAAAGGGGGTCCAAAAGCCCATCAAAGGCCAGGTTCAAAACATGCAAACTATTTGCAGAATTGTAGTTGCAAGATCCGTAGTGAAATTCCACAATAAATTACAATACATTTTTAGATAATAAGATTTTAACAAACCCCATATTTTCATAGCATAGAAAAATCAGCTGCAGATTATAAGCATGCATTGGACTTTCAACTAGATTGTTAACTGCAGATTTTGTTCATTGCAATATAATGAGTAAAATCTGTGGCTAAATTCTGCTTCAAGAACAATGAAATCCATATGTAGCACCTGCAGATTTCACTGTAAATCTTGGAATGGGTTTTAAGGCTGGGACAGCCTTATAAAGCAGCAATTCTATAACCAATAATTTAAATAATTTATTATTTTACTCCTGGATTGATGTTATTCTAACCTTTTCAATGAAACAAAGTAATAACATCGTCTAGTTTATTGCAATGTTTTGTTACCTTTACTGTAAGCTTTACATCTGACTACTTGTGTTCTGCTATGTGTTTTGCTAAAGATCATAGACTTCATAAAATTCCATTTAGTTGATTAAATCCAAGGTGGATTTATGGTAGAAAGGGATGAAATGTCATGTCACGTGTATATCAAAAATAGTCACTGTGAAAAACTACCAGGCAATCCCCAGGTGGTTACGAATAGTGTTGATTGAACTGTTTTAGAAAAGTTAAGTTCTAGCAGAACTTCTTGAATTTATCTAACTCGAACCGAACCAAACATTTTACTGTTCGTTCGAGTAAAGTTCTAGTTCTAATTCAACATGTCATTTTCTGTTTTGTTTTCACCGGCTTTCTGCAATTTTGACGGCCATCCAATAACCTTTCTGCACTTTTGGTAGCCATCCAATTACCTTTCTGCATTTTGGCGGCCATCCAATCAGTGCAGAGCACAGAGAAGTGTGAAAAATTAGGTGTAGGGCTCTCATTGGCTGCTAGGATCACATGACCATGTTATATATATTTCACTGTATTGCCTTGTGAACACCATTTTCAGCTCACTCTCTACTGTACAGACTGATCTTAGTTAGTTAGATAGCATTTTCCTCTCCATAGACAGCAATAGTTAGGGAGTTTTGTATTGTTGGCTGCATCTTTCCCACATCCAGAAGCTGTTATTTGGTGACATTTGCAGGCTCACATAACACCTAACTCTCATATACATGGAAATATGTTATACAGAGTGCTCGGATTTACCAAATCATACTCAGTGCCCAAAAGGTCAGTTTTTGCAGTTTTGGGGGTTCAGTAATTGTATAACACACCGTCTCCAAATCTCATGTGTGTCAAAGGGCCCCATAGCAGCTGCTACCGCTGCACCTCCTACAGCTACGCCCCTTGCTTGCAAGCTGTCCACATCTTTTCAGTTAGCCATTGAAAGGAATGAAGTATTTCAGCCTCTCAATTTATTTGTCACTTTTAGAGTCAAATTTTCTTCCCTAAGTTGTTCCACGTATCCAGTTTACTGTTATGGATGGTAATTACAGCTTCTCCTCACCTGTATAGGTATAAAAATTAACCCGAACATCTTCTCCCATTTAATGGGGTACAAGTTTGAGTTCTAGTTCGAATAGAACCTTGACCCGAACACACTAAAGTTCGAGGTTCTTAAAGAACTAGAACTTTTTACTGCTCTCTCATCTCTAGTTACGAACAGGATAAGGACTGTAGGTTTGTTCTTAAGTTGAATTTGTATGTAAGTGGAAAAAGATACCTTTGTTAAAGGTAACACCTGGAAAAAAAATTGGGGATAGTGCAGGAAAGAGTTAACACCCCTTTTACTTTTGTTTTGCTGTCCGTGCCCCTGTTTAGAAGATTTTACCTCCCTTTCTGTGGAACCTGGAATTACATGCTACAGCCACACATGGTAAACTCATGTACTAATAAGCACCCATACAATTAGTACATGTGTGGTATTTTGTTATGTGGTCACAATAAAGTAAAAAAGGATTTTACTCTGCTGGATATTACAGAATTCCTTCAGTGATGCAGGGTTTTAAGACTATGCTTTGTGTCTGGCACATAAAGCAGAAGACCTTGTTTGCTGAATAGTTTCCTATAGCCGCTGTGTAGCATCCATTGGATACATTTTTCAAGGTATTCTGACAGATAAAAGCGATGACATGCTTTGAATGGGGCCTCACCCAGGGTCAGCACAGGCAAATAGGGCAAATGAAACCCTCCACGCACTAAAAAATTAAAATCTCTGTCCCTGACCTGACACATGCCCTACTCAGCTAAATGATATGGGGAAAAAAGAACACAATTGCATCATGTTTTTTTTGAGGTGTGGTATAAGTGACATATTCTCTTTATTCCATGGTTCAGTACAATTCTAATGATTTTTTTTCTTTTATTTGCTTTGCAGCTCCATTTTATGAGGCCAATCACTTTTTTTTCCATCTGCAGACCTGTATGAGGGCTTTGATCACTTTTCATTGCAATGTTTGGCAAGGCAAGGTGACCAAAAAAAACCCTGCAGTTTTGGCCCTAGGTATTTTTTTGGCATCCACCATGCAGAAGATGTATATGTGTAAGGTGTTTATGTAGTACTACATTTGGCTTTTACAGAGGCGGCAATACCAACATTAATATTTTTATTTTTGAAAAAGGTTGTTTTGACTTTCCCTTATTGCATCAGAATTTTTTAGCACAATTTTACTGTGGATGAGATTGACAACCAGGGGTGCAACATTTATACACAATTTGCAGTAACCAAAAAAACCACACAAAATGCTGAAAAAAAAAAATAAATTTTATTGGCAAGACTAAATAAATGTACAACAACACTACACTACACCATTCTGCAGTACTAACATATGGCTCCATTCCATTGTGGGGGAGCAGATATTAATGTATGGCACCCTTAATGTATTGCCCAATCTGCGTGGGAGCAGATTGGGCAATAGGAGGGGGACACCTCCCTTCTGCGCAACTCCAACGATACTGTGGTCATGTTAACCGTGTCATCTAAGTAGTTGAATGGCCAGGATTGGAGTTATCGGAGTCAGATCTAGCTTACTGAAAGCTGGCACTCACTGTGTATGGACAGCTCAACTGCTGAGCCTACTCTACACTAATTGGCCCTTTACGACAGACGTCAGCCCTTAGCAGTCACATCTCTGCCTTTCCATCGTCCTGGCCCTACACTTGGGTTAGGTTACAGTTGGGTCCGGGAAAAAATAGTTCGCTGTATCAACTGTTTTCCTTTCTATCACTCGAACCAGTCTGCCCATCTCCTTTGACCTCTGAGCAATCAACAACGGATTTTCCGCCCACAGGACTGCCGCTCACTGATGTTTTTTCTTTTCGGACCATTCTCTGTAAACCTTAGAGATGGTTTTGGCGTGAAAATCCCAAGAGATCAGCAGTTTTCTGAAATACTTAGACCAGCCCGTCTGGCACCAACAACCATGCCACGTTTAAAGGGACTCAAAAACACCTTTTCTTCCCCATACTGATGCTCGGGTTGAACTGCAGGAGATTGTCTTGACCATGCTACATGCCTAAATGCACTGAGTTGCCGCCATGTGATTGGCTGATTAGAAATTAAGTGTTAACGAGCAGTTGGACAGGTGTACCTAATAAAGTGGCCGGTGAGTGTATATGTGTAAGGTGTTTATGTAGTACTACATTTGGCTTTTACAGAGGCGGCAATACCAACTATTTAATATTTTTATTTTTGAAAAAGGTTGTTTTGAACTTTCAATATATTTTTTACAACATTTTTGTACTTCCCGACGGATACTTGACTACCAGGGGGCGCACACATTTATACACTATTCTGCAGTAACCAAAAAATACCAACACAAAAATGCTGAAAAAAATATATAAATTTTATTGGCAAAGATAAAATATAAATGTAAAAACATATTCATATCACCATTCTGCAGTACTAACATATGGCTCCATTCCATTGTGGGGGAGCAGATATTAATGTATGGCACCCTTAATGTATTGCCCAATCTGCGTGGGAGCAGATTGGGCAATAGGAGGGGGACACCTCCCTTCTGCGCAACTCCAACGATACTGTGGTCATGTTAACCGTGTCATCTAAGTAGTTGAATGGCCAGGATTGGAGTTATCGGAGTCAGATGCTAGCTGTAATGAAGTCTGCACTCACTGTGTATGGAGCAGGCTCAACTGCTGAGCCTACTCTACACATAATTGTGCCCTTTACTGACAGACAGTCAACCCTTAGCAGTCACATATCTCTGCCTTTCCATCGTCCTGGCCCTAACTTTGGGTTAGGGTTACAGTTGGGGTCCGAGTGAAAAAATTGAGGTTCGGGCTGTCCAAAATCTAAATTGTTTTTACAAGTTTAGTTAAACTATTATCGAACCAAACAGGGACAGGTTTGAGCAACACTCTGGTTGAAAGATGCAGAAGTAACAATACATTAGGAAATTTTGCTAACACTATAACATATGATTTAGTTATTTATACTACTAGGACTGATATTAGGGAATTCTTAGGGAATTATTGCGTAAAATATTATATTAGTTTCTTCCGCTTGAGGCCAACCTTTAAGCTCAGATATCAGAAGCTATTTTGTGGGGCCATTACATCAAAGAACTCATTTGGAGGCACTTGTTTCTTCCTGTGAAATGGAAGGGACACCATGGTCACCAGACTATGTCTTTCCTAACCAAAAGAGCAGCCTTGTAAGATGAAAAAAAATAACTATGGCATTTTTGAACCTTCATAATCACTTGAATGTCATGGGCATATGATATGGGTTGAGTATCATAAAATCAATATGAAGAGTGACAATAATGCTTGTAAGTCACACAGTTGTCGGTACTATACTCTTTTCTATATTGGTTTTGATTTCTTGCGATGAAATAGTCTCTAATTCCAATATATAAGAATTGTAGAGAGAGAGTGGTTATATTCAGTCATCTCATTGTGGCAGTTGCTCTAGGAGCAATTCATCGCTATGCTGAGATCAATGCTGCATGCATGAATGAGCAAAAACTGAGGGCACTGAATTTCAAAACCTGCATGACTGAAGCGAAGGGGACATTGATAGATGATTGGATTGTTAATTAGCCCAGCCACTGCTACAGCGGCCCAGATTGTATTAGTATTTTATTCTACAGCTCGAGCACAAAAACACCCTTGAATTTGTTTGTAGATGATATTAAACTAAATGCCACCCTTCATAAATAGAACCCATAGTCATTAACTATAGATTAAAGGGCATTTATGGTCAAGTTAATTAAAACTCCATTTTGACATTTTTAATGTCTGTAACTAGAAAAGCTGATTGAGAATCAATATTACTAACAGTACATTTTCTCCCGATGGAGTTGGCCAATCTTCATTGATTTCTAACCTGTAGTTTGGCTTAATTATGCAATGGTGCAACCCTTTCCTCTACGTCATTGTGTAACAGGCAGAAATGCCATTCTTATTTTTACGTAAGTTGACAGATGACCAGGACGAAAGTTACCTGTAGTTATGTGCCCATAGGTTGGGAGATGGCCAGGCTGGAAGTTACCTGTAGTTATGTGCACATAGTTTGGAAGATGGCCAGGCCTCAAGTTACCTGTAGTTATGTTTCCATAGGTTGGGAGGTGGCCAGGCTTGAAGTTACTGTGTTTCCCAGAAAATAAGACACCCCCGAAAATAAGACATATTTTTTCTATTGCGATTTTTTTCAAACTTCCTAATATAAGGCGTCCCCTGAAAATAAGACATAGCGGAAGTCATTGCTGCAGCTCCCAATACACAGGGCTGTCCCTAAGGGCTGGCAGAGAGAAAGGTGGGGGGGCCGGGAGTTCACAAGCCCCACCCTCCCCGAGAAACAGCTCTGGGACATATTGTCTTAGCAGAGGGGTGAAGGACCTGTGCGGGGAGGTCATGTGACTATGATGTCACTACAGGTCCCGAACATCCCAGGAGAGGAGACAGAAAGTGTACAAGTAAGGGAGAGAAGGGGCGGGGAAGAACAGAGCAATGATACTGACATCCACATCTCACAGGATGGCTGATGGGGCATGCTGGAACTTCTAGTTTTACAAGTCCCAGAATGTCACATCTGCCATCCTTTGAGATAAGTCACTGCAGCTGCCATAAAATGTCATTTACATACATATATGTTATGGTTTGTGACTCTAAACTTTGAGGTATATATATATAGTATATATATATATAGCATAGTATGCTATAATTTTTTCGTGAAAAAATAGAAAATCCCCTGAAATTAAGACGTGGCACATCTTTAGGACGCTGTCTTATTTTCGGGGAACCACGGTGTCACGGCGCATGTTTCTGCCATGGAGAAACAAGGCGCTGTAGGGGTTAATCCCTCTATCCAGTCGACACACCCAGGGCGTAGCATGGCTAAGGAGCATAGGATGGACAGCTCGGCTGCTATTGAGGTCAGAGGGTGTGTCGACTGGTCAATAGGAGGTCCCGGAGGCCGCACCAATCAGCTGCTGGGGCGGTGTCCAGGTGCCTCATTTAAACCTGCTCAGTTGTGTCTGCCTTTGCCTGTGAAAGGTTTCCCCTTGCGTTTCCCCAGTTTGCTGTGTTGCTTGTGACTCCTGTTTTCTAGATCCAGGCTTGTTCCTCGTTACCTCCTGGTTTTGACCCTTGGCTTGGCTTACGTTATTCTCTTGGTTTTCCGATTTGTGGCTTTGGCGTACCCTCACCCTGCACGTAGGAGAGTAGGGACTGTCGTCCAGTTGGGGTCTGCCATCTAGGGCAGCACGCCAAGTAGGTAGGGACAGTGGGCTGGGTGGCAGTCAGGGCCCACTGCACCTCCACTGACGTGACATTTTCACAGGCCATACATTACTGCTCCCCACGCACCATGAACCCCATGACTGCACTGGGAGAGCAGATGCAGGGACTTACCCAGGTTGTCCAAGATCTGGCACTAAGGGTACAGCAGCAGGAGGCCCCCCAGGGTGGGAGTCCTCTGACATCGCTTCCCACTTTTGTGGAACCCCCTATTCAGTTACCCGATAGGTTTTCGGGTGACAGGACGGCCTTTCTTACCTTTAAGGAAGGATGTCGCTTGTATTTTCGACTCCGCCCACGTACCTCAGGTAATGAAGAACAGAAGGTGGGAATTGTCATGTCCCTTCTCCAAGGGTCTCCCCAGGAATGGCATTCTCACTACCCCCTAATTCGCCTGAATTATCTTCAGTAGATAGATTCTTTGATTCCTTGGGGCTTCTTTTCGACGATCCTGATAGGGAGGCGGTGGCCGAGACAGCTCACCACCTTAAGGCAGGGTAAGAGAACTGTAGAGGAATATGCCTCAGAATTTCGCCGCTGGTGTGTTTCGTCGGGGTGGAACGACCCAGCCCTCAGGTGCCAGTTCCGGGTAGGACTGGCTGACGATGTTAAGGATCTGTTGGTGGCTTCCCTACTCTGTGCACTATAGATGACGCTATCGCTTCGGCAGTTCGGCTGGACAGACGGTTTAGGGAGAGACGTCGGGAACAGACCCTTTCCCCGTTTCCCCGCCTTACTACATTTCCCCGTTTTGCTACCACTCCAGAACCCGCTAGTGCGGCGCTCCCTCCTGAGGAGCCTATGCAGCTAGACTTCACGAGAGGTGAGCCAGCTCCTATGTAAAAATTATATGCAGCCGGGAAATATTTAAAAAGTATCTTCAAGCTTTATTATTCCATTAAAAAGTTCCAAGCATGGAAACAATCGTAGCAAACAGAGGATGCAGCAGGTAGTTGGTAGCACACCTAAATCAACAGCTATGCAGCTAGGGGCCTCTTCTGCGGGTGCCATCGGTGATCGCAGGACCTCAAATCGCATCCAGGGGCAGTGCTTCCACTCTGGCGGAGAAGACTGTCGCATCCGTGAGTGTCCCAAAAAAGAAGCCCTGACCGGAAAACTCCAGCGCCTAGGTGGCTCACGGGAAAGTCACATAGGCAAACAGGCATTTCCTATTGTGTCAAAAAAGTTGTTGCTTCCGGTGAAAATTTTGTTTTGTTACAGGGGTATTTCTGGGAGTGCTTTTGTGGATTCAGGATCTGCTTCCAATTTCGTGGACGCTTCATTCGCTAAGCGTCTGGGCCTTCCCTGGAGGCCTCTATCGGGTCCCCTGCAGGTTGTGGCCATTGATTCTACCCCGCTGGTTAAGGGCAATATTCAGTATTGCACCCCGGAATTGATATGTTAGTTGGGTCTATACATAAGGAGAAATGTATATTGTTTATCATGGAGGGCTTACCTGCTGATGTCGTTTTGGGGTTGCCCTGGCTTCAGAGACACAATCCTGTGATTGATTGGGAGTCTGGAGAATTAATTAGGTGGGGAAAACAGTGTTTTGACAAATGTCTCCCTATTGTTCTGGGTAATGTGGAAATAGAGCAGATTCCTGCCTTTATTCGTGATTTTGCTGAGGTGTTTTCTAAGACCCAGTCTGAGAGGTTACCCTCCGCATAGATCCTATGACTGTGCTATCGAACTGTTGCCGGGGGTGACATTTCCTAAAGGCAGGATATATAATCTGTCGGGTCCAGAGAGAACCGCTATGAAGCAATACATTGCAGAGAGTTTACAGAAGGGTCACATCCGGCCCTCGGTGTCTCCCATGGGTGCAGGGTTCTTCTTTGTTAAGAAAAAAGATGGAAGTCTCCACCAATGCATTGATAATCGGGAGCTCAATAAAATAACCGTAAATAACCAATACCCCTTACCTTTAATCCCTGATCTGTTTAATCAAATCCAGGGGGGGGCAAATGGTTCTCCAAGTTAAATCTAAGGTGGGCTTCTTACCTTATTCGTATCAAAAAAGGGGATGAGTGGAAGACCGCATTTAATACCCCGGAGAGCCATTTTGAATATCTCATTATGCCTTTTGGGTTATGTAATGCTCCCACGGTCTTCCAGAACCTGGTAAATGACATTTTCCGAGAACTCATTGGTCGTTGTTTGGTCGTTTATCTGGATGACATTTTAATTTACTCTCAGGACTGGTCGTCACACGTTAAACACGTGCAGCAAGTGTTGCAAATCTTGAAGGTTAATAGTTTATTTGTTAAACTCGAGAAATGTGTTTTTCGGGTTCAGGAGGTACCGTTCCTGGGATATGTTCTGACCCCTAACTCGTTTTGGATGGATCCCGGGAAGGTTCAGGCGATTCTCGATTGGGTTCGTCCTTCCTCCCTGAAAGCCTTACAGCAGTTTCTAGGCTTTGCTAATTACTATCGAAAATTCATCCGAAATTTTTCTGTCCTCGTTCGGCCACTGACTGATATGACTAAAAAGGGGGTTAATATCAGTAACTGGCAACCAGAGGCCTTAGAGGCTTTTGAAAGGCTTAAACAGTGTTTTGTCGCAGCTCCAGTGTTGGTTCAAGCTGACCATACCAAACCCTTTGTTGTTGAGGTAGATGCTTCTGAAGTTGGAGCGGGGGCAGTCCTATCTCAGGGGTCGGCTGCTTTGACTAATCTCCGGCCATGTGCCTTCTTTTCCCGTAAATTCTCCTCTGCTGAGAGGAACTATGATGTTGGGAACCGAGAATTGTTGGCTATCAAGTGGGCCTTCGAGGAATGGCGCCACTTCCTCGAGGGTGCCCAACACCAAGTCACGGTCCTAACTGATCATAAGAACCTTACCTTTTTAGAGAATGCTAAAAGGTTGAACCCTCGTCAGGCACGTTGGGCATTGTTCTTTACTCGCTTTAACTTTGTCGTCACCTACAGACCTGGATCTAAAAATGTTAAAGCGGATGCGGTATCTAGAAGTTTTTGTGCCAGCCACTCACCTCGGGAAGATCCGGTACCCATTTTACCCAAGGAGACGATTGTCTCAGCCATGTCTCCCGATTTAGCCACTGAGATTAAGACACACCAGGACATGAGACCTGCTAATTGTCCTGCTTCTAGAGTCTTTGTCCCTACTCAGTTTCGGCTACGATTATTAAAGGAATTACATGATTCTGTATTATCTGGACATCCCGGAGTATCTGGCACAAAGAGGCTAATCTCACGCAATTACTGGTGGCCGTCATTGTATCGTGATGTGGAGGCCTATGTGGCAGTGTGTGACATTTGTGCTCGGGAAAAGGTTCCCAGAACTCTTCCTCCTGGGGAACTTTGTCCTCTTCCCATACCCGAGAATCCATGGACCCATATTTCCATGAATTTTATTACCGATCTGCCTACCTCTGAGGGTAAGACTGTCCTTTGGGTGGTAGTGGATCACTTTAGTAAAATGTGTCATTTGGTTCCATTAAGAGGTTTGCCATCGTCCAAAAAGCTTGCTGAGCTTTTCATCAAACACATTGTGAAACTGCATGGGTTACCCGAGAATATTGTTTCGGACAGAGGGGTCCAATTTGTTTCTGGTTTCTGGAGATCCCTCTGTAAGGCTCTGGGTATTACCCTATCCTTCTCCTCGGCCTTCCACCCTGAGACTAATGGGCAGACGGAGAGGGTGAACCAAACAGTTACGCAAAAGCTTCGCTGTTTTGTGTCTGATCAGCAAGTAGATTGGGTTAAATACTTACCTTTAGTGGAATTCGCGATTAATAATCAAGATAATAGTTCATCTGGTGTTTCGCCGTTTTTCTGCAATTATGGTTTTCACCCAAGACATGCATCTTTATCCAGTGCTACTTCTGATCACAATGGGGTGGATGTTATCGTTAACGATCTGTGCACAGTCTGGGCCCAAGTTCAGAAGAACTTGGTCAACACCCAGAGCATCCAAAAGAGAAAGGGTGACAAGAGGCATCTCTGCTCCCGTGTTTTTTCTGTGGGAGATAAGGTTTGGTTGTCCACTCGAAATCTCCGCCTAAAGGTGCCTTCCGGTAAACTAGCTCCACGATTTGTGGGCTCTTATGTTGTGCAAGAAGTAGTTAACCCGGTGGCATATCGTCTGAAGTTACCCCCTTGCCTCCGGGTTCATAATGTTTTTCATCGGTCATTATTAAAGAGGTATATACCTTCTATGACTTCGCTTTCAAAGCCCCCTCCTCCTGTTAACGTGGAGGGTGAAATAGAATACGAGGTCGCTCGCATCTTGGACTCCCGGAGAGTGCAGAAATCTCTACAGTACCTGGTGCACTGGAAGGGTTATGGTCCGGAGGAGAGGTCATGGGTTCCGGCCAGATTCGTCCATGCTGAGTTTCTGATCAGGGAATTCCACGACTCCCATCTGGACAAACCCAAGCCAGGGAAGGGTCCAGTGGCCCCTCCTAAAAGGGGGGTACTGTCACGGCGCATGTTTCTGCCATGGAGAAACAAGGCGCTGTAGGGGTTAATCCCTCTATCCAGTCGACACACCCAGGGAGTGTCACGGGGGTCGCGGGCTCCGCTGCCCCCCGCGACCACATCCCCGCTCGCAGGGGGTCTGGCGCGGCGGCTGCGGCGGCCCGCGACCACCCCTCTGCTGCCTCGGCGCCGCCTCTCTTACCTGGCCGCGCTCCAGTGAACGCCGCGCCTGCCTGTCCCGGCCGTCGCGCGCGTGGCCGCCGCTTAAGGCGCGCGCGCGCCGGCTTCTCTAAATTTAAAGGGCCAGTGTCCCGATAATTGGTTATTGTCGGGCGCTGGTCCTATTTAAGGTATCCGCCCCCAGTACTTCCTGCCAGTCTGTTGGTGTGTTTTCCGTGTGTTTAGAGAGTATTGGAGTTCAGTCTTGATTACCCGTGTACCAGTCCGCTTGCTTACGTTTCCTGACCTTGCCTGTTTGCCGCCTGCCCTGACCGTCTGCCCGTCTCTGACTACGAACCTCTGCTGCCTGCCCTGACCTTCTGCCTGTCCCCGACTACGCCTCCGGATTACGTTTCTGTACCACGCTGTACCCCGGCCGCCATCGCAAGCAAGTCACGTCAGGGGTAACGACCTGGTAGCCTCACGCCGCAGCAAGTCCATCCCGCTTTGCGGCGGGCTCTGGTGAAAACCGGGGGCTACTTAGACTCCGTTCCCTGGCGTGGCTTAGCTATCATCGCTTGCATTGGCCCAGCGGATCCACTCCTCCGTTACAGGGAGAAGCATGGCTAAGGAGCATAGGATTGACAGCTCAGCTTCTAATCAGGTCAGAGGGCGTGTCGCACTGGCCAATAGGAGGTCCCAGAGGCCGCACCAATCAGCTGCTGGGGCGGTGTCTAGGTGCCTCATTTAAACCTGCTCAGTTGTGTCTGCCTTTGCCTGTGAAAGGTTTCCCCTTGCGTTTCCCCAGTTTTCTGTGTTGCTTGTGACTCCTGTTTTCTAGATCCCGGCTTGCTCCTCGACTACGTTTCTGTTTGCTGATTCTGTTCCTCGTTACCTCCTGGTTTTGACCCTTGACTTGGCTTACGTTATTCTCTTGGTTTTCCGATTTGTGGCTTTGGCGTACCCTCACCGTTATCGACCTGGACTGGTGACTTCGCGTTTCCCTGACGGCCCTGCACGTAGGAGAGTAGGGACTGTCGTCCAGTTGGGGTCTGCCATCTAGGGCAGCACGCCAAGTAGGCAGGGACAGTGGGCTGGGTGGCAGTCAGGGCCCACTGCACCTCCACTGATGTGACACAGGGTACCTGTATTTATGTGTCCATAGGTTGGGAGGTGGCTAGGCTTGAAGTTACCTGTATTTAGGTGTCCATAGTTTGAGAGACAGCCAGTCATCGTTACTTGTATAATTGTGTACATAGGTTGGGTGATATCCAGACTGGAAGTTACCTATAGTTATGTGGACATAGATTGGAAGATGGCCAGGCCTCAAGTTACCTATATTTATGTGTCCATAGGTTGGGAGATGGCCAGACTGGAAGTTACCTGTATTTATGTGCCAATAGGTTGGGAGGTGGCCAGGCTCAAGTTACCTGTAGTTATGTGTCCATAGGCTGGGAGATGGCCAGACTGGAAGTTAACGGTAGTTATGTGCACATAGGTTAGGAGATGGCCAGGCTTATAGTTACCTGTAGTTATGTGTCCATAGGCAGCCATGAGAAAAGAGCTACTATAAAAGGGAAAATATTTATATTTTGATTTGCAGACAGAGTGTTGTGAAAGTTAGAGGAGGACATGCGTGTAGAAAGTCCACAGGGGGTGCTACATGTCAGGAGAAGTGCACCACATTGGAATTAGCATCAGACATTGAAAGCAAAACCCTTTAGGTGTGACCTATTTGATGGGTGGCATCTAATGTGCAAGACAATCTTCGACTACAAATCATGAGTAAATCCAGTCTTGGTCAACTTTATCAGTATGATGACCAGTATTACTTATATATGGTCAAAACCACAGGATTAATATGATGTTTAAGGTTCCCTTGATCCCCATACATTACGTCATAAATAGTTATGACCATCACCGGCATTTACAGTCATACTCTTGAGGCAAAATATATTAAAACAATTCTTCTGTATTAAAACTTTCCATGTAACAAATACACAATAGTACATTTCATATGAAGCACTATGCTTTTAAGACAAATATAACTTGCAGTTGTAGTCTTTCTAGAGTCTTTGGTTTATGTTGATATTTTACTCATAATGATGCAGAGACCACACTCAGTGTTGCGGCATACATGTGCGATGTTTCAAAGGAGGTTGCCTCTTTGTAAAGCACCTTGATATGGGAGGGGCTATAATGCTGTTAAGATAGCAGCTCCTGTAGGATCTGTAGTAATAGACATATTTTGCAAGGTGGGATAATGTGAAACCTGACGGGGATATCTCAGGTTCTTACATTTGTTAATTTGTTGATGATATAATATTGAAGCAATGGTCGTGTTTTGAGTTGAATATATAGATCACTGTGGCTCATTTACTGTGCTCTGTATAAATGAACTGCAGAATGTAACATCCCTAGACATATGCCTTTATTGTGCATTTAAATTAAACAAGCAAGGTTTATTTATCCCTACTGAGCAATACTCTTTTAGTATCTACCCAGCTTTTCAAGACACCTGCAGACATGCTGTTTTATGTGATTTATGTAAACAAGGGCATTTATACACTACAGATAGCAGATCTGGATTAATCCAATATCATCTGACATTCCTGATCCAGACTTTGATTCCATCAGATTAAGTGTGGAAAATCTAAACTGCTACTGAGGCTTACTTTGGTTATTGCAACATGTGGCACAATGCAGTCTATTTTACCATCTGTTTTTGCAGGTGGAATAGCTATTGTGTTTTTGCAGGTAAATTTGCAGGGGAAGATCTGCACCAATTTGCTCAGGGTTTGGGAAAAAAAAGAAAATCTACGGCAATACATTTTACTGCAAATTGAGAGCCACATGTATGGAAACTGTCTAGGTCTAAAACTCATTTTGTTGCCTTTAGCAACCAATCATAGCGCCTCTTACATTTTTCCAGAGCACTATATGAAATGAAAGGGGAGCTCTGATTGGTTGTTATGTACAACAGAGTGAGTTTTAGACCTAGACAGTTTTCATACATGTGGCCCTTAGTGTTGATTTTGAGTTTCCTGTTGAAGTTTTTGGGAAAGACTGCTGCTAATCCACAGCACATCTGCAACATAAATTCATATGAATTTTGTCCTTAGATTTAGTACTGAATTTTTTTTCTGAATTGTGTACAGAAGGCATGTTAAAATCTTATTCTCTATGTTGGTACTGTAAAATGGGAATTTTCCACCAACATATCTGTAGCATATCTAACCCATATGAACATACTATTAGGCAAAGACTACCATGTGGCTTCTACTGTGGCTTCTGCAATTTTACAATGGCATTAAAGTTGCTCAAATTGATGTAAGTTTAAAGCTTGCCTTACAGATAAAAAAAATGTTGGCTGAATTCAAGGATTTTGGTGGAACTGGCCAACTTTAGAACTAAAATCACAAGCCCCTTACAAGTATATAATGTTCTTTTCTACACTGCACCACCAGTAAATACACTACTGTTCAAAAGTTTTAGGTCACTTAGAAATTTCCTTATTTTTTAAAGAAAAGCACAGTTTTTTTTTCAATGAAGCTAACATTAAATAAATCAGAAATACACTCTATGTTAATATGGTAAATGACTATTCTAGCTGCAAACGTCTGGTTGTTAATATCTACATAGGTGTATAGTGGCCCGTTTCCAACAATCATCACTTCAGTGTTCTAATGGTACATTGTGTTTGCTAACTGTGTAAGAAAGCTATTGGATATTTGAGTTGAGAATCTGGAGCATTACATTTGTTGGTTTGATGAAACTCGCAAAATGGCAAGAAAAAAACTTTCATGTGAAACTCGACAGTCTATTCTTGTGCTGAGAGATAAAGGGTATTCCATGCGAAAAATTGCAAAGAAACTGAAGATTTCCTACAACAGTGTGTACTACTCCTTTCAGAGGAGAGCACAAACAGGCTCTAACCAGAGTAGAAAGAGTGGAAGGCCCCGCTGCACAACTGAGCAACAAGACAAGTACATTAGAATATCTAGTAATGTGATGGTCTGGGGTTGCTTTAGTGCTGGTAAAGTGGGAGATTTGTACAAGGTAAAAGGGATTTTGAATAAGGAAGGCTATCACTCCATTTTGCAGCACCATGCCATACCCTGTGGACAGCGCTTGAAAACACAAAATTGTCTGGGTGACCCCAAACTTTTGAACAGTAGTGTACAGATGGCCGTTCATTTGTGTCATACCCCTCAACCACTCTCACTAAAACCTAAGGGCGACATGTATGTACTCCAAATATAATATGCATGGATCCAGCGGTAAACGGTGAAGACAAGTCAATTTATTAATCCCAACATGCAGACAGGGTACAGGACAGACAAAGGACCAACGCGTTTCGGGCGTAGCAAATCACCCTTGTTCACGGTACATGTATACTTGTGAATCTCACACTTAAATAGTGAATACAGGGAGGGGAGTGGGATCGGATCACAAAACGATAGGTCACTAGGGAAGAAGACTATGATAAACAGATAAAAATCATTGATCAAAGGCTTAAAGAACGAGGTTACACACAGAGACATATGAAACAAGCTAAGGAGAGGATGAAAGGAAGAACATAAGAGAGTTTATTGAAATCCACTAGAATAAACAAAAGGACATTTGAAGGGATAGTCTGTTCTCTAAATATACGCCAGAATTTGAACATATTAAAATAATTTTTTACAAAAATGTGAATATACTCAGACAGGACTCTGTCCTAGCTGAAATTATTGATGAGTGTGTTAAAATGGTAGCCAAACGCAATCGAACAATCGGCTTGGCTCTATCTCCCAGCCATTTCTCTAGTAAACCTAAGAGTGAAACCTGGTTAAATCTGAAAGGTTTCTTCCCCTGTAATAAAAAAAGATGTGGCATGTGCAAATACTCTAACAAAAACATTACATTTAGTGGGTCTAATGGTAATAAAATATACAAAATTAAAGATTTCATTAACTGTGACATGGATTATTTAATCTATGCCATTATATGTACATTGTGCAATAAAATTTACATTGGTAGTACTAAACGTAAACTCAGAGTCCGCATATCGGAACATCTCAACAGTATTAGCAAGGGACATTCTTCCCACTCAGGTGCCGCTAAACATTTCATTGAAATACATGCTGGTGCAACAGAAGGCTTCACTTGCTTAGGCATTGAAAGAGTGAAATGCTCTAACAGCGGAGGAGATCGGGAACACCTTTTACGCATGCGTGAGACTTTCTGTATTTACCAGCTGGAAACAAGGGCACCACAAGGATTAAATCTACGCAACGATCTGGCTTACATATATTGAATTTTCAAGGTACTCCCTATACTGTTTAATTGTATTTATGATATGCAAATTATGTTAATTGCTAGTAGTATTTACTCTGGTTAAGGTTTTATATCTGTTGGTATAATGATTGTATGTGAAAATGTATATGTTTTATTGGGAGGAAGTGACGTATAGTTTTGTGATCCGATCCCCCTCCCCTCCCTGTATTCACTATTTAAGTGTGAGATTCACAAGTATACATGTACCGTGAACAAGGGCGATTTGCTACGCCCGAAACGCGTTGGTCCTTTGTCTGTCCTGTACCCTGTCTGCATGTTGGGATTAATAAATTGACTTGCCTTCACCGTTTACCGCTGGATCCATGCATATTATATTTGGAGTGTGTTACTGGGCTTTGGCTGGAAGCCAGGATCACGGACGGAGGTGAGCCATTCAGCTGGAAGCATTCATACCATTGAAAAGGATTGCATGGTGAGCATTACTTATTACTATCTTTGCCTAGCGTTATGTATGTATTTTGGTGCCCGGGTACCTTTTTTTTACGCGCCTTCGTAGTGTAGAATGCGCCTGAATCTATGAACCTGTTCTACTGTGGGTCATAGATTAAGCACTATCTAGCTACTTAGAGAAAATTCAGGCTCAGGTAAACCACTTTTAACTTTATCCACCTGTTCCAGCAGTAATGTGCCTGGATTTGCCGTACTGAAGCTATAAATGTGTAGTATCGTACGGTTGTGGTGCGACACACCTCCAGCATGCCCCTTGATCTCAGACGCGTTACAAAGTGCCGCGTGTGCTTTGTAATGCGCCTGATATTGGAATGCTCCTCATTAAAAATATAGTGTACAGGGCTGCGCCAGTTTTAGGGCTGAAAAGACACCAGACTTCTGCCGCAGCCCTGTTCGTACATGTCGCCCCAAGTTCTTATGGTACAGGATCCTTTCTTTTTGTCATTGCTTTTGCTGTTCATTTGTTTTTTGTTATATGCTGATGTTGTGTTAACAAATGTCCATTGAAAAATAGTTTTTATTATAAGCTAGTCCCTATTTTGCTTATATTATGGTTTTACTTAAGTTCTACATATTCCATGAATATAAACAGGTGGTGGATGGAAGATCAGTCATCTGTAGCAGCAACATGGAACTGCATTTTTGGTTTTTGATACCTACAAGCACTCTTAATCTAGTTCCTTTTGTGTTATTCATAAGGTTTAAACATGGAGGATTACCCTAAGCACAACAATCAAAGTCTTATGTAGATGGTCTCGACGCGGTATAATATTGATTATCCACAAATGAAGAGTAAGATAAGAAGTATGGGTGAAGTTGCCAACGCTTCTTGAATACCTATAATGACTTTCTGATGATAAACCGCATAGAACACAATGCAGATTTTCTTGAGCTCATATGAATTGCCAATTCCAATGTAATATCAAGACCTAGGGTTAAAACTATCAGACGTCCAAATGACATCTGGCTTCTCAGCTACTACAGATTATTGGCTGCAGTGTTTATCAGTGCATTATTCATCAAAACTGATGATGCAAAGTACAACATGCTGTCTGCATCTCCATGTCTGAGTGGGAGATAAGTTGGCAGAAGTGCCTGGTATTCTGTGAGCAGCATGTAATCAATAGTGTGGGTGCTTGTTCGTTTTATGTTGATGACTATTCCCTCTGGTGTATCTTTGTGAGACTTTTTTGTTCACTACATCACCAGCTGTGCATTTTATTTTCTTCCTCATCTTAATACCAAAATCTGTAAGTAAACTAGATGGCACAACCTTTTCATCTGTGGATAGGAAATTCAAAAAGCTAATGACTGAGACCATTACTAGATCTCATATCTCAAGGAAACAAATGAAAGTAGTGCACACATCCAGCATTTAAATGTAGCTTTAGCAATATGAAGGTGTTATGTTATAGTATATGGATGATTTAAAGGTGAAAACAGGTTTCCGAAATGGTATGCTACATTGTGCTACTAGGTAAGACCTTTCAAGACTATGGTGGGATGACAAAGGGCAATGACAAGTAATAGTGCTTATAGAGTAATAGTTATTTTTTATATTTATGCTATGGAAGAACATTGATTTAGGTGCCTTAATTTAAAGAGAACCTGTCACATAGTTTATGCCCCCCTTGCTGAGGACAGCACAAGCTAGTGACAGACATGCTGTTTCCAGCGCTATGTCCCTTATTCTGTAAGAAGCTGTCATTTTCGAGTATTTAGTGCTCAAATTTGCAGTTTTCAACTAGAAAAAAGTCATGAAAAGAGTCAGGTCTTTTCATACCCCGCCCACCTGAGGCTAGCAACTCCCACTTCACATCTGATTAACCTATTACTTTGAATAGGTAGAAACATGTGAATGACTGCCAGGTAGGTGGAGCGAACCTTTGGTGGGCGGGGCTAACACCTGCTCATAAATAAGATTTGAGCATTAAATGCTCTAAAACTACAGCATCTTACAGAAAAAGCGACACAGCGCTGGAAACAGCAGGTCTGACACTAGCTTGTGTTGTTCTCAACAAGGTGGGCATAACCTAGGTGACAGGTTCCCTTTAAACACAAATTTTGCTCAAGATATAGGTATCTTGTATTCAAAAGTAACATCAGTTTTGTATTTGTTTAAATTCCTTTGATATACATAAAATATATTTTGTTATTTTGTCGGGGAAAGATTAAATGAATCATAAGGGTATGTTCACACGGCTTATTTGGGGTGCATTTCGCCACATATTTCGTGGCGTACTGCGCTCTAATACGAGCTAAATGCGCCCCAATCATTGCGGTAATCCATAGTTCTCATAGAGAACTATGGATTACGCCTCCATTACGCGCCGCGAGTAATGACAGTCTATGGGGCAGGTGCGAGCTCTCGAACACCTGGCATAATTGCTTACTGTACGCCCCGCAATTAAGCCCTGTGAACATACCCTAAGGGTACGTTCACATGGCGTATTTGCGGCGCACACTGGTACTTACCGCAATATGCCTTCATTAGTGCTGTTAAAAGTACGCACTTGCAATGCGCAATGACTGAGGCAGCTTTCTGCGTCCTATTCTCTTTTTCGACATGTCACTTCTTACGGGCGTACATTACGTGCCAAGAAATACGATTGTAAAATCATTGTCCTCTGAACGAAGACGATGATTTTAGACAGCACTCAATGAGTAATCTATTTGCAGTTTGTAATTCAGCACAGTTAGGGTGCATTCACCATGCAAGGGACAAATATTTTTTATGAAGGGAATAGGAAAGAAGTGGCAATCAATTTGTTTTTTTTCCCTTAAAATATTTGTTTTAAAAATGTTCTTGAAGTGAAAGTGGCTGTGGTCCTAATCACTTACATACTTCTTTGGGAATAAATAATGTTTCAGAGCATTATTGCCTTTTATTGTGAAACTGAGAGACAATACTCTAATAGGCAGATAGCTCTGGAAGACATAGGGGCTGTAATGGATGTGTCATAAGGTGCCAATGACTGACAGGAGGCTCCCTCCCTCTATCGGACTACTTACAGTATCTCACAAAAGTGAGTACTCCCATCACATTTTTGTAAATATTGTATTATATCTTTTCATGGGACAACAATGAAGACATGACACTTTGATACAATGTAAAGTAGTCCGTGTAGAGCTTGTATAACAGTGTAAATTTGATGTGCCCTCAGTATAACTCAACACACAGCCATCAATGTCTAAACGGCTGGCAACAAAAGTGCGTACACCCCTAAATGAAAATGGACAATATTTTGTGTGGCCACCATTATTTTCCAGCACTGCCTTGGGCAGTGGAATTCACTAGAGCTTCATCAGTTGCCACAGGAATCCTCTTCCACTCTTTCATAATGACATCATGAAGCTGGTGGATGTTAGAGACCTGGCACTCCTCCACTTTCCACTTCAGGATGCCCCACAGATACTCAATATGGTTTAGCTTTGGAGACATGCTTAACCAGTCCAGAACCTTTACCCTCATTTTCTTTAGCAAGGTAGTGGTCGTCTTGGAAGGTGTTTAGGGTTGTTATCATGTTGGAATATTGCCCTACGGCCCAGTTTCCAAAGGGAAGAGGATCATGCTCTGCTTCAGTATGTCACAGTATGTGTTGATATCCATGGTTTCCTCAATGAACTGTAGCTCCCCAGAGCCGGCAGCACTCATGCAGCCCCAAACCATGACACTTTCACCATCCATACTTGACTTTAGGACACACTTGTACTTCTCACCTGTTTGCCACCACACACGTTTGACACCATCTGAACCAAATAAGTTTATCTTGGTCTCATCAGACCACACGACATGGTTCCAGTAATCTACATCCTTAGTCTTGTCTTCAGCAAACTGTGCATCATCTTTATAAGAGGCTTCATTCTGGGTTGATAGCCAAGCAGACCAATTTGATGCAGGGTGTGGCATATGGTCTCAGCACTGACAGGCTGAACCCCCACCCATTTAACCTCTGCAGCAATGCTGGCAGCACTCATATGTCTATTTTGAAAGACAACCTTTGGATATGACGCTGAGTATGTGCACTCAACTTCTTTGGTCGACCATGGCGAGGCCCTGTTCTGAGAGAAACCTTATGTAGACCCAAAAATTTTTTTTTTTC
>JAODAL010019274.1:0-72519 GCA_025379985.1 Phyllomedusa bahiana
TTTTTGAAAACAAAATTTCCTATCCTCCCGGGGCATTGTAAATCTGGACTGAAGAAGAACACTGTGGATTTTGTCTTATGGTTCTTCCACCAGACCGCATTTCACAGTATTCGCTAAAACATTTCAGTTTCTAATCCTAGTTGGCTGTAGGAAATTAGAGGGATTTAAGAATAGCTGTGAATTGCCGTCTTTTAATAAGACACTGTCAAAATCTCTTCCATACCTTCTTAAATGTTTATCTTTCTGAACATGGAGCGAAATGCAGGTGGTAATCGAGCAAAGAGGGGGGTAGGACATGGAGGTAGAGGTACGAGAGAAGGTGCTCCTTCCAGTGCTGGCGACAACACGCATGCCAGCGGATCGTCGTTTGCAGGACCGTCAGGCCTGTCATCGCTGGGTCAGGGCCCTGTGAATCTCAGTAACGAACAGCGTCGCCAATCTGTTCTTCAGTGGTTAATGCAACCTGCATCCAGCACAATTGTCAAAAGTTGCTCAAGGGTTATGTTTTGAATTTTTGGGGGCATTTTGCTGTGAAATGCAGCTATACTAAAGGTCCTATTCTGAACAATGTGGTTTCTAACTGTGAGCTTGCACAGCTCTGGGATCAGTCACAAGTCCTTCAGGCATGAGACAGAGGCAGATATCTGGTTCAAACGGTGTCTTGCTTCCGTGTGTTTATTTTACCAGCAGAACAAAAACGTATGGCAATACATGCACAGCAAACATATAAACATAAAACAAAACTTCTGCTCGTCTGAGCGCTTACTATACACAGGTGTAGTTCCCTCACTAGCACCTTTGGGTGACGGTGTAGCCGACACTGGCTTCCAGTAGTGTGAATGTCTCCAGCCCAGAAGGTAGACTGGAGATGCAGCCCGCCCATTCAGCTTACCTGCTGACCTTGTATACCACCGGAAAAACCCGGAGTGGAGCCATGGGGAGTAAGCACCCACCCTGCTCTATGCTTACTCCCAATGAAAGGCCGACCCGGGAATGGCTGGTAGCCGTACTAACAGACAACTTAAATGTATGTCGACAATCTGTACTGCCGACACCTATTTAACATGGCCCTTTCACTCCACCAAGGCTTCTTACCTTGGTGGCATGTATCTTGCTCTCTCCAGGCATACGCCCAGAATCTGGCTGGGATATACACTCCATCGCAGACCTTCCCAGCTGCGGCCTTCCATAACAGACATTTGTTCTTCACAATTGTCAAAAGTGGCTCAAGGGTGAGGGTGCGTCAAAAACAGGAATAGGTAGGACACTGTTAAGGGAAACACATATTGCAAAAATGACTTTTTTTTGTAAAACTTTAAAATAGCTACAATTAAAAAAAAAAGAGAAACAAAGACATGGTGGGATTCCATCCTAATTTTAAAAAATTTTGTTTTCTAGAATTGAACTACAAAAAAACTTCATGTACAAAATAGCTGATACAAATATTCCTCTGAATTGTACAAGGGAGGTACAGGAAGACTTGAACAAAAGTGGTTTAAACCCAGGACAGGTATAGTCAATGTCCATTTCAACTAAAAATGGTGGTTCAAAGACTCATTTTCCAGCATTTTGTAATCTGGGGGTCATGCAGGTTTGGGGCCCCAATGCTGTGGCCCAGGACAGATAATAGTCAATGCCCCAGTGAAACAAAAATGGTGGTTGAAAGACTCCTTTTTCCGGCACTTTTTAAATTTGTGGGTCATGCAGGTTTGGGGCTCATGCTGTTGGCCCAGGACAAAATATAGTCAATGTCCAGTTCAATTAAAATGTTTTGAAAGACTCCTTTTTTCCGCACTTTTTAATCCGTAGGTCAGACAGGTTTAAGGGTCATACTGCGGTCCAGGACAGGTATAGTCAATGTCCAGTTCAACTAAAATGGTGGTTAAACGACTGCTTTTTCCGGCACTTTTTTAATCTGGGGCCCATGCAGGTTCGGTGGCTCATGCTGTGGCCCAGGACATGGAAATCAATGCCCCAGTTCAAGTAAAATGGGGGTTTCAAATAATACTGCCTTCTGCACTTTTTAATTTGTGGGTTATGCAGGTTTAAGGGTCATGCTGTGGTACAAGACAGGATAGTGAATGGTCTGTGACTTTTTTTCTGTGACTTTTAAAACCTAGTGTTGCCTAAGATGTAGCACGTATCCAGTTTACTGTTGTGGATGTTTAAATCCGCTTCTCCAGCCCTGTTTGGTGTAAAAATGAAGGTGTTGTTCCCTCCCATAGACTTTAATGGCATCGGCGATATCTATTATCGATTTTCGGAAATCGTCTTGATAATTGCCCATATCCGGGCTAACGACCCGATGACGAATAGTCAACGTAATCGTTCAAACACTATTAGTTAACCCTTGGATGTAAAATTGCGCAAAAGAAATATGCTGCCAACAATTTCCAGCTTTGTAGCGTGTTAAAACGGCGTGTATTTTAGGAACACAACAGCAGAAAAACTTGTAATTAACCCTAGGTTATAAATTATGCAAGAGGCAAAATTTATTTTTTGACGGTGAAAAAGAACGTTTCTTTTACTCAGTACAACTGCAGAAAAATACTTAGCTAACCCTTGGATGTAAATTGTGCAAAAGAAATAGCTGCCAACAATTTCCAGCTTTGAGCGTGTCAAAACGGCTTTTTTTTTTATGGAACCACCAACAGAAAAATTTGAAATTTAAAACCTTGGGATAAAATTTTAAACTACACCCCAAAATTTCTTTTTTGGCGGGGGAAAAAGAAATTTTTCTTTTAAAAAGAACAACTGCAGAAAAAAAATTTGGGTTTAAACCCCCCTTGGGAAAAGGGAAAATTTGCGCAAAAAAAAATAGCTGCCAACAATTACCACTTTGTAAGCGTTTTTAAAACGCATTTTATTTTAAACGGAACAAAAACAAGAGAAAAACTTGAAAATTAACCTTCGGAAAATAAAATTATGCGGGCAGGCAAAATTTCTTCTTTTGGGGTGAAAAGGAACGTTTCTTTTAGCCCACCACAACAGCAAACAACGCTTAATTAACCCCTGGATCAAAATTGCGCAAATGAAATAAAGCAACCAAAAATTAAGTTTGGGATTTTGGGTTTTTAAAAAAAGCTGTTTTTTTAAACTGTAAACAAACAGGAACAGGCTTAGATAACTTTTGGATATTCAATGTGCCAAAACTGATAGAAAAGCATTTAAAAAAGTAAATCAAAATGCCCTTGGGCCCCCAAAAAACAGGACTTTAGTTCCAATACCCCCCCAAAAAAAGAAATTTGAAATTAAAAAGAAGCAGTCCCCGAGGAAAAAAGCGGACCCCCCCCCAAAAATTTGCTGTCTAAAAGTGTGTACTTTAGTAAATATCATAACAGCAGCAGGGGCGGGGGCGGAACTTCCTGCACAGTACCGGAAGCGGAAATGACTCCCAGCGTTGTGCCCAATTTATATAGTCCCCATGCGTCCAGAATCCCGCCGCTCTGATTGGCTTAATCCTGACAGTCATGTGGCTACCCTTCTTCCTCCCAATTTCTTTCCCCCCAAAAACGCCATTGCTCACAGCCATTTTATAAATCAAAAGCACGCTTCTTTCCCCCCGAATCACCCCAAACTTCGACTTCGTTCAGAAAAAATTTTTTTCCTAAAATTCAAAAAAGAATTCCACTTTTTAGAATCAATTTTGCCCATCTCAATTGGGACCTGACATTTTACCCCATTAAAAAAAACTTCCCCCTCCATAAAAATTATTTCCCCCTCCTTTTTTTTACTAAAAACCCAAAAAACCTCTAACAACGTAATTAAATTTGTTTTTTTTTGGGGGGGTGCGGATTGACATATCCATTTTTGTTTGGGGCGCCTCATTTTCTTCTCCAAGACTTCATTTCTCTGAAACAGGTCTCAGCTGTAAATAGCAATTCCCAACACAGATGTTCCTGTAACCGTAGCCTTACATGCATCACTTAAGAACTTAACCATGTTTTCCATTATTGTCATTTGTAGCCAACCTGAAAGATGTGATGGTATGTGTGTGTTGTTTATTGCAGCTTTTGTTGGCCTGTGATAAAGTTTAACCTGGGGCTTGTTCCAACTGTGGGTCCACATTCTGATCAACTTAGACATTATAAGTTAGCACTGAGCTGTAATTGGGTTATATGCCCCCTTGGGATGATTGGGGGCCCGAAGACACCGACACAGGGAACATAGGGTTTTTTTCACACATCTTTGGAAAAAATAAAAATTTTTTTTCCCCCCCCAAATTAAAAATTAGCTCTTATTTTAAATATTTCATAGTTTGTAAGGCTTTAAAAAAGACAAACAATCCATTAACTTCAGCCATGTCTTCTGAAAAAGTTATCCAAGGGAAAGGGGGAAAAACCCCTGAGGAAAAGCCATTTGGGCCCCTTTATTTTCTGACTCAATCCTTTTTGAACTTTGTTAGTGAATTTACCCTGAAATTTCCCCCTGGCAAATTTTCCCCATCCAATACCCTTCCAGTAAAGAATCCCTTTCTATGTTTATGTAGAAACCTTCTTTCCTCTAAACCTAGAGCATGCCCTCTTGTTCAAGAAACAGACCTTGATACAAATAAATCATGGGAAAGATCTCTATATTGATCCCTGATATATTTATACATATTAAATAGGTTATCCCAAAGCCAACTTTTCTATCAGCAAAATAGCCCTAAATTTGCTAATCTTTCGTGGTATTGTAGTCCACCCATTCTCAATATTTTTGTTTAGAATTCTAACATACAAAACTTAAAAATAGATGAACTATCTTCATTAACAAAAAAAATTAAAACATCAAGGGCGACATGTCCCAATATGCAAACACCAGTTTTTTGGTCTATTTTGCGTCAAAAACACTTTTGGCGCCATATTCTCAATGTAAATGAACTGTCGTACCCCAAACCTGGCGTATACACCGGGGGCACACACCTGTGCACCCCAAAAGCGCAATGCACCTATTGAGGGGCTTACAACACACCAAGAAGCATTGCCGCGATTTAAAAACGCATTTAATTTACATCAAGTAACCTAAACCCCCAGATTTTTGAAGGATCGACTTTTGGGACACTTTAAAAAATGATTTAATGCACCCAAAAACGCTGCGGCCGCCCAAAATTTTGGGCATGTCGCTCAATTTTCTATCAGCTTTCAGTGTTTCTTTTTGCATTTTAAGGGGAGGGTTTAATGTTAGCAAAAAGGGTTCTAGGGGCCGAAACATTGGGGGCATGGGTCATTTGTGTTTATTTTTTTCTCAATAGGGCTATAGACAAATAAGTGATTACAGTGCAGTTACAGCCAGCGACTCACTGGAGACATTTGATGAGAGTTGTTCTCATTCGTTTTTCTTCTCCATCTGGTCCAGATCACTATGACGACTTCTCCCAGTCATCACCTGTCCGTAGGGAATTTACCACACAAACATCTTAAACTCCTCACTTTTCCAAGAGCTCCCTACCGTGTCCCACCTCTGTACAAACTCCCCATTGTTAGCACCCCAAATTGTAATAATAAACCTTTTGTGTCCCAAACAGTAATAGTACCCCCAGATGGCTAAAAGGGCTCCAGTTTGCGTACCCAGTTTTGGTATTTTGTGTTCTAGTAGGTTAACCTCCAATATAGTAGGTTAGTACACCACTATTCAGATAGGCAGACAGGTAGATACCCCTTATAGGTAAGTAGACCCCAATTAGGCAGGCAGTAGATAGGCAGGTTTTCTCTCACCATTGGATAGGTAAGTGGGGCACCCATTGGTGGGTAAAATCTAACCCCCCATCAAGTAGGGTACATAGCCCCTCTTTGGTAATAAAGACCCCAAAAAGGGTAATAGATAGCTTCCAAATGTAGGTAAATATATAGAGGCCCACATTAAGTAGGTGTATAACCCCATTAAAAATGGTAAATAGGCTCCTATTAGGTAGGAACGTATATAGGCTCCTTGGAGGTAAGTAGGTATATAACCCCCCACTCATTAGGTAGGCATGTAGGCTTTTTTTCAAGGTAGGTATACAGTTCCCTATTTGGTAGATACATATGTCCCTGTTAGGTAGATAGGTATATACTACCCTCACCCCCAATTAGGTAGATATACAGTCCTACATTTGGTAGCTATATATGTCCCTGTTAGGTGGGTAAGTATATACCCCCTCCCCCGAGTCCCACTCTTTAAGGTAAAAAAAAACAAAAAACACCTGTCCCTTTTCAGCACCTATTTTACAGGGCAACGCCTTTGTGTGATGACATAACTATTCTGCACCGCCTACAGTCTGCTGTAGGCCTGAAGGCTACATCTGGGATCTCCTGTAGCTGGAATGCTACAGGAGTAATCAGTGCAGGCGTGCACAGTTTTAATGTAGCAGTGGACTTGACTCCCGGTGGGCCAGACAAAGCTGGTGCTACAGGATTCGGTACAAGCTCTGGATAAAAAGGTGTAGTGACACCCCTGAGTGATAGCAATATGTGCTAGCGCATACTTCTAAAAAGCTCTGAGCCGACCGGTATTCACTATCGTCTTCCTAAGTACGGGGAAGAAGTGACATGTCATTTCTTTCTCCCAGTGTGTATTATGCACTGGGGAAAATGGGAGGGAACATACTCTCGGTTTAAAAGGGGGGAAACGATTTTAACGAAATGGGAAATTTATTTTAAAATTTTAGGAAAAATTTGATTCTGAACTAAGTCAATTTTGGGGTTTTTGCGGGAACGAAGCGTTTTTTAAAATTTATAAAATGGCTGCGAGAACATGGGGGTTACATGGGGCAAAGAAGTCTGGGAGGAAGAAAGGCGTAGCCTAAATAACATGCGCAGAGATGAAGCCAATCAGAGACCGGCGGGATTCTGTGACGTCACCGCACTATATAACTCTGGGCGCAACGCTGGCAGTTCACACTGCTCTCACTGTGCTGTGTAGGGAAGCTGCTGTTGCTGCCGCTGCTGATATCTCATTCTAAAGAACTAACTTTTATACAGCGGTTTTTGGGGGGTGTCACAGCTTGTCTCAGAGACTGCTTCTTTTACATTCTAATTTTGATTTTGTGGGGTATTGGAATTGTAGTACAGTGTGCATCCAATTCAGCTGCATATACATTTTAATGCTATCTGCTCATTCTTGAGCACATTGAATATCCAAGGGTAAACTAAGCCTGTTGCTGTTGTATTCAGTTAAAGAAACAGCGTTTTTACAATCCAAATACCACTTAATTTTTGGCCCCTCATTTCATTTGCGCAATTTTGATCCAAGGATTAATTAAGTGTTTTTCTGCTGTTGTCGTCAATAAAAGAAACGTTGTTTTTCAATGCCAAAAAAGAAATTTTGGCTGTAGCATAATTTCCTATCCGAAGGTTATTACGAGATATTTGCTTTTTGTCTCCGTAAAATACACACCTTTTTTAATACGCTCAAAAGGGTAATTGTTGGGAGCATATTTTTTTGCGCAATTTACACCCCGGTTAACTAAGTATTTTTCGCAGTTGTAGTTTTAAAAAAAACGTTTTTTTCACCCCCAAAGAAAATTTTGGCTGTAGTTAAATTCTTCCGAAGGGGTTAATTACAAGTTTTTTGTTGTTGTTTTCCGGGAAAATACCTCTTTTTTTGACCCGCTACAAAGTGGAAATTGGGCAGCAATTTTTTTGCGCATTTACATCCAGGGTTAATTAATTTTTTTTCTGAAATTTGTACTTAGTAAAAGAAACGTTGTTTTTCAACGCCAAAAAATTTTTTGGCTGTAGCATAATTTAATTCCAAGGTTAATTACGATTTTATTTGCGTTGTGCTCCTAAAAACACGCGTTTTAACACGCTACAACGGTAATTTTGGCAGACATTTCTTTGCGAAATTTACATAAAGGGGTTAACTTAAATTTTTTCTGCATTGACTCGTAAAAAAACGTTGTTTTTCAACCCCAAAGAAAAATTTTGGCTCAAAATTCCATCCGAAGGTTAATTCCCTTTTTTTGTGCTTTTATATTCAGAAAAAATACAGTGTTTTTTTTAAAACGGCACATAAAAAAGTAAATTTTTCCGGCATTTTGTGGGCTCAATTTTATAAAAGGGGGCCCCCAAATTTGTTTACGGGGTTCTTTTGGGATCAAATACAGGGTGTGTTTTATCATATACAATACTTCTTTAAACAGACTGTAAATTTTAAACAAAAAATGTCGAAAGAGAGGGTTGGCGGGCCCTCACATGAAGTGGATGGACAAAATTCCGGAGCAGGCCCAGGCACAGCACGAAGGGGACTTTGCAGAGGGGGTCATTTTGGTGTCATCTACGGCCGTGTGTTTTCAGCAACCCAAGGGTTTCTTGATTGGTTGACAGGTCATCCATTTCCCCCCAGAGACACTGACAACCCCACCAAAGTCGGTGGGGACGTCAACACACCCCTTATTGCAGGCCCAGCGGGTCACGCCCTCACTTGTCCTCAACCCCCCACTTTTCCCATCCGCCCCTCCCCAAGATCTACTATTGGTTGGGCTCACCCCACTATAAAGCGGGACGAACTATTTGGGGACAGCAGCAGCTCGTGGCAACGAAGAGGTGGGGGGCGACCCCCCCTCCCTTTTTGCAGTATTGATGTGGAAGGGGGCTGGGGGGTTTTTTTGATGAGCGGAAGTCTTGCAAAAACAAGACCTTTGAGGAGGACAGCAGTGCAATAAAACACCATGAAGTATAAAACGGGGGTGGTTTGAATCCATTTCGCATTACCCCAGTTTGTTCAAAGAGCGTATGGAACTTAAACTGAAGGAGACCATAACAAAGGGGTAATTTTTTAGGTGCTTTTTTTGGCTTCTGTCCCATTGTTGGTTAAATTTACAAAATGTTCAAAAACCCCCGTATATATTTTTTCCTGTTCATCAATTCCCCCCTTTTAAATAATTTTCCTTTTAAATATTTATTCCTTTTCATCTTTTCCCCCCCCTGTTCAATAATTTCCCCCTGTTAATATATTTATTTTTTTCTTTAATTTCCCCCGTTAATTTTTTTCCCCCGTTAATATGTTTATTCCCTGTTCACCATTTCCCCCTGTTCAATAATTTCCCCCCGTTAATATATTTATTCCTGTTCAAAATTTCCCCCTTTTAAATATATTTACCCTTTTCTCTTTTTCCACTGTTCACAATTCCTGTTCCCTTTTGTACCCGACCTTTCTCTACATAACCAACCTTGAATCTCCGCCGCTGCCCTGTGGGCCGATTTGACTACGAGTTTCGTCTTACAATTTTTCGGTACCTTCCACCAAAACTATCGCCCCAGGGTTCGACCTGGTAACTCCTCCCGCAGTAAGCCATCCCGCTTTGGGGCGGGCTCTGGTGAAAACCGGGACACAAACCCCCGCTCCCTTGGGGGTTTTTGGATCGCTTGCTTGGTCCGGGGATCCCTACCGTTTGTCCATGACAACATGAAGCAGTGGAAGACTTATTCACCCTATCCTGGCGACGTAAAAACGATGCCCCCATAAAGGGGCCGAGCAAACTGCAGGTGTCACGCATGGCTGCCACGGGCCCGACATTAAAAATGACACAGTGGGACTCCTTCGCTTGGATCATCAAAAACCAAATACCTTTCCTGTTATAGAGTCTTTCCCAACAAATGGAAGCTGGAATTCCACCCTTTGGAAAGTACATACCCCTAGTTGGGGAGGGTTGCCCGATCTTAAGGAGGGTGTGTTTGGGGAAAGTAAAGAAGATGAATGCAGCAAATTTTCCGGGCCTTTTTAAAATCTTGCGAGGGGTGTAAGCCTTGAACAAAACCGATGAGTTTTTCCCCCCGGTGTGACTTCTTTTCACCCAAGGGAACACCCTGTCCATTTTGGGACATCAAAAATCGTTAATGGCCTTTCTCTTTTTCAAAAAATTTCCCTTGTTAATATTGTTTCTTGTTCTACTTCCCCTTTTTCAATAATTTCCCCTGTTAATATATTTATTCTTGTTCCAATAATTTCCCCCTTTTAAATATATTTATTCCGTTCATAAATTTTCCCCCTTGTTCATCATTTCCTGTCTCCCCGGGTTTTACCTCCTTTTGCTACATTACTTGCCCTCGAATCTCCACCCCCTGCCCTAAACTGGGGGCCCTGAACTTTGACTCGGTTTCGTCTTACGTTCTGACCTTGCTGCCCTCGGCTGCCCCCTCAATAGTCGCGCCAGGGGTACGACCTGGTGGACCCCCGCCGAAAAAAAGTCCACCCTCCTTTCAGCGGGCTCTGGTGAAAACCGGGACCTATTTAGACCCCGCCCGGCGTGGCCGTCCCACCGCTTGCGGGGGCCCAAAGGGGCCACACCGTGTCTTTACAAGGGTGAAGTGAATGCGATTTTTCCGGGGCCATTTTTTTTTTTGAAGGTGCGAGTCCAAACTTGAAAGGGAGGACTGCAGTACCCCCCAACTTTGACAGGAGCAGGGTCAGCTTCTGCAATTAGGATGGCTAAGCATACTCGTCTCTTGGCAATCGTCTCCGGTAAACGACGCTGGCACCATGAGTGCCGAGGACGGGATACTTGACCTGTGATGATGTAATAACGGGGAGTCTTGGCAATTTTGAAGAATGCGCCTCCACTGGGTGCTACACTGTTGGGAAAAGGGTGGCCACCACATCTAAATAATGGTTGACCTGCATGATTTGATGCAGGGCGGGCTAACGTTAGGTCCCTTGGGGCACGCTTTACTTTCTGCCCCAGATTCTACATATAGTTTTTTTGTGATTTAAACCCCCAAAGTTCGCACGACTGGTTTTCCGCCCTACCCCAAGGCCCCCGTTTCCGCTACTTTTTTGGGGGCCTGCAAAGTGGAGGTCAAAAGTCTTGGCCTTTTGGCTCCCACCCCCCCCTGCTGCCACCCTGCTATCCGGCCCCCACTACCCCATTACGGGGGTGCGCCACGCCAACCGCAAGCTGTGCTCCTTCTCCCTAGATAATGATAAACCCTTTTACATTGTTGGTCGGGACAGGAAAGCATCAAATGGCTTTAAAACCACCAATCTGATGACAAACCCCCTTTACTCCCGGCCCAGCTTAAATCCTACGTCCAAGATCCCCCGATTGTCTAACGTCCCCAAAGCCTCCCTTTTTCTCCCTCCCCTCTCCTAAAACTTAATTAGAGATAAGGAATGCTTCCAGGGGGACAAAAGGGTATCGAGGGTAGGGACCGGTAGGGCGCCCCCTTTATCCCCGGGAGAAAAAGGGGGCACAAGGGGGCATGGATGGGCTGAATTTCCTTTGGGGCCCTTTATGGGCCTGGTTTTTAATAGGACCCAGAATAACTTGTCCAGCCTCGCCTCTTTCCCGGCTCCCATGTGCGTTTTAGCTGCATCGATTAGTGTTTGCCTTACCGCCCCTCCTCAACGGGGTCGTGTACAAAGCCCCGACCGCCGAAATAATCCCCAATTTCAATCCCTTCACATTTCCCGCTTCGCAAAAAGAGCGGTGTCTTCCCCCCCCTTTGCTGCCCACTGTCCTCAAATAGTTGGTCCTCACTGTTTTGGGGGCAAGGGCCCACACCATAGTAGTTCCTGGTTGTGGGAAGCGAACGGACAGAAGTGGGGGTTTAGGCAGGTAAAGCCCCTCACCCGCTCCCGGGCCAGCCAACAGGGGTTGTGTGTGACAAAACCCCCGACCTTGGTGGGGTTTTTTAGAGTCATTGGGGAGAAAGGTATGACCTATGTGTGGCAACACTGGGGCCGGAGATTACACCGAGCTGGGCCCTCGCAGGGTGCTCCCCGCTTGATGTCCCCCGACTGTGCTGCGATTGTGGTGGCTCCGGAAACCTACTACTGTGTTTTTGATGCTATGGGTTTGGGTCGAGCCCCCAGCTTTTTTTTTTTCCCCGCTGGTTTGCCTGACTTTATCAGCGCATTATGCTTCAGTTTTTGCCAATTTGCCCCCGAATTTCCCGGGAATTTTTTGAGTGAAGCGATTTTTAAGAGCGGGCGGCGTCATGGCGGCTTACTAAAAACAGCATTGTATGAAGACCAAAACCCGCTTCCCCTGATATTTAAACATGGGACAAAGTTTTTCCACAGCACCCTACCGCTCGTGAGCTGAAATGCTGTTTTTTAACGTAATATCCTAAAGTAATTGGGGCGAAACAAAATTTTTTTCTAAAATTCGGGGAAATCGGCGAACCGAAATTTTTTAGAATTCGCCCATTCGGTATCCAAAGGGGATGTTTTACACGGCTATTTGCGGGAAATACTTTGGGGTGTATTTTCAGCCCATTGACCCCAAAGTAGGGACACAAAACACCTGGAACATACCAAGTATCCGGTTAGAAAAAGGGATTTGGGAATACAATGCAGTTATATGAGGCCAGTGTTCTCCACAAATATTTGAGGGATTGAGTGAGCTTCCACATGGAAGTAGAGCCACAAGTAGCTTTTGGTGACTCCTGAGAGAACAGTGTTAATAGCAGGCATGGTGAACAGACTTTTTCAGGATACCAGAGTTGTTGTGCTCTGACAATATGCCTGCCCTTATTATGAGCAGCCTGGACAGCACTGACAGATCTGCTCAGCAAGTGTGAGGAAATCACACCCCTCATCTGAAAGATGCCAATCCTAAAGTCTTTATCTTTCATAAATCTTTCATTCCTGAAGACCTTCTTAAACATCTGTACATGTTTACAGACTTATTAAAAAAAAATATAATTATCTAAGTAAGTTTCATTTGTTGTGCTGATACAAATTTGTCCAGCTAAGAAAACCTACTTTCGTATACTCTTATAGGGAATTTAGGGTTAATAGAGAACAGTTCATAACAGTTCATAAAAAGTGGTAATAAAGACTGTCTCTTATGTATTGGCACGTGCATGACAACTTACCTCATAAACCTGTTACATTAAGGCTATGTTCACATGGCTTATTCGTATACACCGCTGGTAATTCACATGTCACTTATCTTCCCCCACGGCGTATTCGCAGAGCAGAGAAAGGAGACGTAATCCATAGTTCTCTATGAGAACTGTGGATTACCGTGATGACTGGGACGTATTCCAGCCGTAATTCGCGCACTACGGAGTGCAATTACGGACTGAAATGTTAAGCCGTGTGACCCTAGCCTCACCTGCACCATGTATGCCATAAAAATACCCCGAATTGTGCTTGGTGTTCATCCCGCAGCACATATAATGGAATAAAAAGCGATCAAAAACTCATATAAATGCCAAAGTCCATTCATCCCACAAAAAAAGCTCTTACACAGCTCTGTATATGGATAAATAAAGTTCTGGCTATCAGAATATGGCAATGCATTAATATTTTTTTTAAAGGGTATCAACAGAAAAATAATTACCGTATATATTTGAGTATAAGCTGAGTTCTTCAGGCCAAAAAATGGTCTGAAAATGCCTTCCTTGGCTTATACTCGAGCCACCGTTGGCGTCCGGGTGCTGCCATTGCCCGGGCAGCGGCAGAGATCTCTTCAGCTGTATGCAACTCCTCTGGGAGCGCATACAGCTGAAGACACTATTGCCTTGCGGCCTTCCGGAGTATCCGGCACAGGCGGCGTGGAGTGTCATCATGCTGCCTGCGCAGCCTGATCCCATCATGCCTGCTCAGCCTGATCCCATCATGCCCGGGAAGAAGGCAGAGCGCCTCGAAGCAGCGGAGGAGAGAGGTGAGTACTTTTTTATTTATTTTTTTAAACCCTGTCTATACCTGCCTATGGGGACATATACCTGCCTATACCTGCCTATAAGGGACATATACCTGCCTATACCTGCATATGGCGGACATATACCTGCATATAACTGCCTATGGCGAACATATACCTGTCTATACCTGTCTATGGGGGACATTAAACTGCCTATACCTGCCTATAGGGGACATTAAACTGCTTATAACTGCCTATACCTGTCTATGGGGGACATTAAACTGTCTATACCTGCCTATGTAATTATATTGGTATCCATTTTTATTTTTGGAATTTACCAGTAGCCGCTGCATTTTCCAACATAGGCTTATACTCGAGTCAATAAGTTTTCCCAGTTTTTTGTGCAAAATTAGGTGCCTCGGCTTATATTTGGGTCAGATTATACTCGAGTATATACATTATATAAGTTGGGTATCACCATAATTGTATCGACTCACAGAGTAAAACTAACTTGTCACATGTACTGCACATTGAGCGCTGTTAAAAATAAAAACACACTACTAGGATTGCAGTATTTTCTTCAACCTGCCTACATCTGCATCATTGAAAAAACAAAAAACTGATTTAACCCTTTAAGCTGAACTCCTGAAAAATACTTAATGACCAGTAAATTTTTTAAGCTTTTGCCTCTTTACATTTAAACATCTGTAACTTTTTTATTTTTTCATTGATGCAGTTGTTTGAGGCTTTGTTTTATTCGGGACAGTTTTTTTTAAAAAATTTTTCAACATTTTTCTAAAGCTAGCATGTCATTTATACCACACAGTGACCGATGTAAAAAGTACAAATAAAAACACTACCAGGATTGCTGTATTTTGTTCAAAATGTATCACAAAAACTTTAATAAAAAGTGATCAAAGTGTCATATGAACCCCATAATGGTACTAATAAAATGTCAACTCATCATGCAAAAAACAAGCCCATAATCAGCTCTGTATACAGAAAAATAAAAAAAGTTATGGCTATGAAGACATAAAAACCCAATTTTTATAAATGAATTTCTATTGCATAAAAGTAATAAAACATAAACAAAATGTATTGCAATTGTACTGACTCGCATAGTAAAATTATTGTAAGGGTTTGGTGGATTCGCTGGACCACCGCAAGTGATGATAGTTAAGCCACGCCAGGGAGCGGAGTCTAAATAGCCCCTGGTATTCACCAGAGCCCGCCACAAAGCGGGATGGACTTGCTGCAGGGTGAGGCTACCAGGTCGCTACACCTGACGTGACTTGCTTGCGATGGCGGCCGGGGTAGTGCGTGCTACAGAATCGTAATCCAGAGACGTAGTCGGGGACAGGCAGGAGGACAGGATGGGCGGCAGAGGTTCGTGGTCAGAGAGGGGCAGACGGTCAGGACAGGCGGCAAACAGGCAAGGTCAGGAAACGTAGCGGAATGGACTGGTACACGGGTAATCAAAAAAGAACTTTCCAAACTCTCTCAAGACTCACTAACGCACACCAACAATCTGGCAGAGAGTGCAGGGAGCGTGTACCTTATATAGGACCAGCGGCCCGCAATTGACAAATTAACGGTGCGCTGGCACTTTAAATCCAGACCAGTTGTCGCGCGCCCTAAGCAGCGGGTGCGAGTGCGGCGGCTGGGACAGGCAGGAGCAAGAAGCACAGGAGCGTGGACGGGTAAGTGACCAGGCGCCGGGACCCGGGCAGAAAGGGGCTGGTTGCGGGCGGCCGCGGCACCCGCGCCGCATCCCATGCGGGCAGGGGGGCGGCCGCGGGGGGCGACAGCACCCACGTCAGCCCCCATGACAGTACCCCCACCTGTAGGTCTCCCCCTCTTTCTTCGGAATTTAGAGAGGAGGTCAGATGACAGGTTGGCCTCGGGTTCCCATGAACGCTCCTCAGTAGGGATGAGCGATTATAATCGACAAAGTTGAAATCGGCACGCTTTTTAGGTTGATTGGAAATTTCTGATCACGCGATAATTTAGGTGAGAATTTGCGAATAATCTATTACTATCGCGCCATTTTCGCCGCTTCCAGTCATTTTGGCGGCCAGCAAATCAGCTTAGAGCATAGAGCAGGGTGAGCTGGGTGTGCGATGTTAGGACTGTGATGTGTATGGTTGTCATTGGCTGGAAAAAATCACATGACCTTGTTTTGCAGAGAACAGCGCTTCCTGTTCAGCATCAGTGTGTCTGTGTCTCTCATTAGAGCAGGACGAGTGCTAGATCTCTCCTTAATACAGCTCAGCTAAGAGACACAGTTCTCTTTTATTCAAAACAGACAACTATGCTTTTAGCTGTGAACATTAGAACATAGGTAGATTAGAGAATTTCAGTTCTTAGTTAGACAGAGACTTTTTAAAGAGGCATCTAGCGCTGTACAGTCGCGGAGGGTATGGGGGGCGGGGGGGTGGTGTGGGCGAACACAGACAGACAGGCAGGCTTTTGAAAGGAGAGTGTATATTGTGCAGCCCAGACTCTGCTTTGAACCTTCATTGAAAGGGCTTTTTTTTTTACCAGTTTTTGGCCAGTACACCTCGCACCTGAGGTGAAATAGTACCTTTTATTTTGTGCAGCCCAGTTTTGTTCAAAGACCCCCCTTGTACTTACATTATGAATACAGAAATTTTCTAGTAACTCTGTTGAAATTTCATTGGTGCAAAACCCACCTTTTATTATCCGTCTCAATTTTAATTAGGTGTTTTTCACTGTGGCGCAGCCCATTTTTGTTCAAAGACCCATCTTGTACTTAAATTAGGATACAGAAATTTGCTAGTAATTGCAGGTGTATTTCATAGGTGCAAAACCCACCTTTTATTATCCATATACATTTTAAATAGGTGTATTTCACTTTGGCGCAGCCCATTTTTGTTTAAAGACCCATCTTGTATTTATATCAGGATACAGAAATTTGCTAGTAATTGCAGGTGTATTTCATAGGTGCAAAACCCACCTTTTATTATCCGTATACATTTTAATTAGGTGTTTTTCACTTTGGCGCAGCCCAGTTTTTTTTCAAAGGGCCCCCTTGTACTTAAATTTTAATACAGAAATTTTGTGGAAAACTGCTGTTGTATTTCATTGGTGCAAAACCCACCTTTTTCTTATCCGTATGTTTTTTAAATAGCTGTATTGCACTTTGGTTTGCCCAGTTTTTTTTCAAATAGTCACCTTGTACTTAAATTTGGATACAGAAATTTTTGTAGTTAAATGTTGGTGTATTTCATTGGTGCAAAAACCACGTTTGTTATCCGTATAACTTTTAAATAGCTGTATTGCACGTGGTGCGGCCCTAGTTTTTTTCACATAGCCACGTTGTACGACAATTCTCTAGCAACTGTTCTCGTTTGTCATTGCTGCAAAAAAACGCTATTTCCCATCCGTGTAACTTCTGAATATTTTTATTGCGCTCGGTGAATCTCAGTTTGGTGCAGATAGCGCACTTGTATGATATTTTGTTGAAAAATATCAATTCCTAGTCCTACTGGGCAGTTGTAAATCCCTTGAACTGAAGGAAGAAACACTGTTGATTTTTTTCTTACGGTTCTTCCACCCGAAACCCCAAATTTTACAGGGATTCCTAGAAAAATTCAGTTTCTAATCCTAGTTGGCTGTAGGAAATTAGAGGGATTTAAGAATAGCTGTGATTTGCCATCTTTCAATAAGAGACTGTCAAAAACTCTTCCATTACTACTTAAATTTTTATTTTTTGACAAAGGAACGAAATGCGGTGGTAAGCGAGCAAAGGGGGTGTAGGACATGGAGATAGAGGTACGAAAGAAGGTGCTCCTTCCCGTGCTGGCGACAACCGCAAGCCCGCGGATCGTTCAGTTGCAGGACTGTCAGGCCTGTCATCGCTGGGTCAGGGACCTGTGAAAAGCAGCTATACTACAGGTCCTATTCAAAAAAATGTGGTTTCTAACAGACATTTGGTCTTCACAATTGTCAAGAGTGGCTCGGGGTGATGGTGCTGTTAAAAACAGGAATAGGTAGAACAATGGTAACCCCTTCACGACCATGGGCGTATCCATATGTCCAGGTTGTTTGGGGGTTCACGCACCTGGATGTATGGATACGTCCTGAGGATCGCGCGAACTCTAAAGCAGAGTTAGCGCGATCGGCGCGGGGTGGGCAGCTGTATATTACAGCTGACATCCCGCAGCGTCGGGCCCCCACCGGATCGCTCCGGAGGGGGTGGGGGGCGGTTTTTAACCCTTAATTATGTGACCATCCGGGGCGCAATAACTAAGGAAGACGCAAGAGGAGATCGCTCCTCCTGCATCTCTGTCGGCGGGAGCAGGGGCACGGATCGGGCGATCCTGCAGCTCCTGCCTTCTGACAGACAGACGGAGGGCATAGAATGCCTTCCGGGTTGTCTGTGACGTCACGATGCCCCGGCCGTGCCCTGTGGGCTTCCGGCCC
The DNA here is from genome assembly GCA_025379985.1 of Phyllomedusa bahiana. Taxonomy (NCBI): domain Eukaryota; kingdom Metazoa; phylum Chordata; class Amphibia; order Anura; family Hylidae; genus Phyllomedusa; species Phyllomedusa bahiana. Next base: position 17,999 of record JAODAL010019274.1, read on the forward strand.
CGTGAGACAGTTGTCAAAGGAACCTCTAGAAAAAGCTATGTACTGTTTCCCCTATTGAGAGAGACTAAAGATCCTCATTCAAATCCCAAATGGGAAATGTAAAAAATAACGTGAAAAAGTAAAAAAAAAAGAAAAAAAAAAAGTGAAAAAAAAAAGTAAAACAAAAAAACACAAAAAATAAAATAAAAATACGTCCCCCGCCTTTCCCCTTTACAAACGCCAATCGCCCCAAAAAAAAAAAAAATAAATAAAAGTACCTATTTAAAATATCGCCGTGCGAATGACCTCCCTATAAATCTTCATTTTAAATTTAACCCGTACGGTGAATGCCGTAAAAAAAAAAAAAAAACAATCCAGATTTAAAATTTATTGTTAAACCCACAACAAAAAATGGAAAAAAAAGCGATAAAAAAAAAACCTAGAAAGCCAAAGTTGTATCAATTAAAACGTCAGTTCATCCCGCAAAAAAAAAAGTCCTTATACAGTCTGTATACGGAAAAAAAAAAAAAGTATAGCTCTCAGAAGATAGCGATGTAATATTGTTTACACACTAAAAAAACCTTTTTTTTTTTTTTAAAGTGCTTTTAAAAATAAATAACTATATAAATAGGGTATCGCCTAATGTAGCGACCAAAGAGTAAAGCAAACTTATCAAAGATAGACGGGGAGCCTGTTAAACATAAAAAAAAAAACATACTAGGATTGCAGTATTTTTTACCATGGCCCCCAAAAAAAGGATTTAAAAACGATCAAAAACCTTGTCCCCCCCAAAAATGATAGTAAAAAAAACACAACTATCTCAAAAAAACAAGTCCCTACACAGCCCAAGCACAGAAAAAAAAAAAAGTTTGGCTCTCAGACTAGGCATGCAAAAGTATTTTCCTGGGTTTAAAAAAAGTGTTTTTATTTATAAAAGCAGAAAAAAATAAACAAATATAAAATTGGTTATCGGGGTAAACGATTTATCTGCTGATAAAATCCCTGTCATATATACCGTACAGTGACCGAAAAAAAAAAAAAAAAAAACACTACCAAAATTGCTGTATTTTTTTAAACTCCACATAAACCTTATAAAAAGTGAAATAGCATTTGCAACCCCCTAATGGGCCAAAAAAACTTCAATCATTCCACAAAAAAAAAAGCCCATACACACTCGCACACAGCAAAAAAAAAAAAAGTTTTTGGGTGCAAATAGGACAAATAAAAACGCAATTTTTTATAGACGTATTTCTACTGTTAAAAGAAAAACAGAAAAAAAAATATAAAAAACTATATATTGTAATTTTACCGACCCCATAGTAAAGTTTCAATCTTTACACTGCACGGGGAATGCTGAAAAAAAGAAACTCAAAAAAAAAATGACCGAACTGCGTTTTTTCCCCCCTTTTCATTGCCCCAATGCTAAAAAAAAAATATGGAAAAAACCTGTGTGCATAAAATCAAATACACAAACAACAAAATTTTGGTTCAGCCCTCCAAAAAAAATTTTAAATGTGGGTGCACCTGTGATGGCTGTAATCTAAATACACTTAACAATAACAGCAGCACACAAAAATGAATAGTGAAAAAAACTTTCTGCTTTAAAAAAACGAAAGTTTTATGAGGTTTTTTTGTTTACCTTTTGCGCCCCAAAAATTTCTTAAGCCCACCTTCGACTTTTAAAGAGACCCAACGCAGGTGGGGGCCACACTCTTTACATTAGCATATTTCTCTTGGTCCATCCAAAACCCCCTTTTAGAATGTGAAGGCACCCGCTACTAAATTTTCACTCACTGATTTTAAAAAGTTGTGTAGATGGGTGGTGCTAAAAACCAAATGGGGAGCCCCTCCCCCCCATTTGAAAAAACCAAAAAACAAATATTTGGTTAGCACCTCCAAAAAATTTAAAAGGGGTGCACGCTGTGTGCTGTAATCAAAAAACATAAAATAACCCCAGCACACAAAATAGAAAACTTGAAAAAAATTTCTGCTTTAAAAAAAACGAAAGTTTTTAGGTTTTTTTGTTCCCACTTTTGCGCAAAAATTCTAAAGCCCACCTTCGACTTTTACAGACCTCAAGCAGGTGGGTCCTAATACGTTTACATAAGCTATATTTTGGGGTTCCATCCAGACCCAACCCCTTTAGAATGTGAAGGGACCAGCTACTAAATACATGCAAAGATTAAAAAGCTGTGTAGAGGGGTTGGAGTGGGCTAAAAACCAAAATGGGGGCAGCCCGTCACCCCCCATTTGTAATACAAAAAACACAATATTTGGTTCAGCACCTCCAAAAAAAAATTTAAATGTGGGTCACCTGTGATGGCTGTAATCTAAAAAACATAACAATAACGCAGAACAAAAATAGAATACGTTGAAAAAAAAATTTTTGCTTTAAAAAAAACGAAAGTTTTTATGAGGTTCTTTGTCACACTTTTGGCAAAAATTCTAAAGCCCACCTTCGACTTTCAAAGAGACCCCAAAGCAGGGGGGGTCCTACGTACGTTTACACAAAGCTTAAAATTTTGGTGGTCCCCAGGCCCACCTTTTAAAATGTGAAGGCCCAGCTATAAATAACTCACTGATTTAAAAAATCTGTGTAGATGGGTGGAGTGCTAAAAACCCAAAATGGGTGCAGCCCGTTCCCCCCTATTTGTAATACACAACACACAAAATTTGGTTCGCACCCCCCAAAAAAAATTTAAAAGTGGGTGCACGTGTGATGGCTGTAAATTTTAAAAAACAAAAACAATAACAGCAACCAAAAAAAAATACGTTGAAAAAAAACTTTTGCTTTAAAAAAAAAAAAAGTTTTATGAGGTTTTTTGTTCACACTTTTGCGCAAAATTGTTAAGCCCACCTTCGACTTTCAACGAGACCTAATGGGTGGGTCCCCAACCTTTACACTAACGCTATATTTCCTGTGGCCATCCAGACCACCCCTTTTAGAATTTGAAGGCCCCGCTACTAAATACACTGCCTGATTAAAAAAATCTGTGTAAAAGGGTGGAGTGCAAAAAAAAAGATGGGGGCAGCCCCCTCCCTCCTATTTGTAATACACAACACACAATATTTGGTTCAGCACCTCCAAAAAATTTAAATGTGGGTGCACCCGTGATGGCTGTAATTTAAAAAACACTAACAATAACAGCAGCACACAAAAAAAGAATACGTTGAAAAAAAAATTTTCTGCTTAAAAAAAAAAAAGAAAGTTTTTTTGAGGTTCTTTGTTCCACTTTTTTTCGCAAAATTGCTAAAGCCCACCTTCGACTTTCAAAAAGACCCAATGCAGGTGGGTCCTACATAGTTTTTCCCCAAAAAGTATATTTCTGTGTGGTCCACCAGACCACCCTTTCAGAATTGAAGGGACCCGCACTAAATAACTGCACTGATTAAAAAAATCGGTTTTGATGGGGGGGAGTGCTAAAAACCAAAATGGAGGCAGCCCGTCCCCCCTATTTGTAATAACAACACAAATATTTTGGTTCAGCACCTCCAAAAAACTTTAAAAGTGGGGTGCAAAGTGTGAGGCGTAAACTAAATAACATAACAATAAAAAACAGCACACAAAAATAGAATAGTTGAAAAAAAAAATTTTGCTTTAAAAAAAACGAAAGTTTTATGAGGTTTTTTTGTTACACTTTTTTCGCAAAATTTCTTAAACCCACCTTCGACTTTTCAACGAACCTCAATGAGGTGGGTCCTACATACGTTTTTCACTAACCTATATTTTTTGGTCACCCGACCTACCTTTCAGAATGTGAAGGCACCAGTACTAAATACATGCAAAGATTAAAAAGTCTGTGTAGATGGGTGGAGTGCTAAAAACCCAAAAATGGGGGCCCCTCCCCCCAAATTTTTAATACAAACACACAAAAATTTTGGGTTCGCACCCCCAAAAAACTTTTAAAGTGGGGGCACGCTGTGATGGCTGTAATCTAAATAACATAACAATAACGCACACACAAAATTGAATACGTTTAAAAAAAAATTTTGCTTTAAAAAAACAAAGTTTTTTGAGGTTCTTTTTTCACATTTTGCGCAAAAATTTTAAAGCCCCCCCTTCGACTTTCAACGAACCTCAAAGCTGGGTCCCCATGTTTACCTAAGGCTAGTTCACACGGCTTAATTGGGGACGTAATTTGCCCCGCAATTTCGCCCTTTGGACGGGGGGGGGTGGGGAAACGGGGATAAGCAGGGGCCCGGACTTCGCCCGGGCCCCTAGATATCCTGCTGCGGGCCCCTATCGCCGCTAGAAAGTGACATTTAATTATTCCCCCCCCGGCGGGTTTCCCGGGGGGGGAGAGGAGACGTAATCCAATTTTCTATGAGAACTGTGAATTACCCTATGAATGGGCCGTTTTCGGCCCGTAATTGGCGCACTTCGGGCGTAATTACGGACCGAAAAACGGCCCCTTTTTAAAACCGGTGAACATGGCCTTACGTTTTTTTCTCTTTTGGTCCTCCAGACCTACCTTTCAGAATGGAGCACCCGTACTAAATCATGCACTGATTAAAAAAATCTGTTTAATGGGTTTATGCTAAAAACCCAAAATGGAGGGGCCCGCCCCCTATTTGTAATAACAAACACAATATTTGGTTCACACTCCAAAAAAATTAAATGTGGGGCACGCTGGATGGCTGTAATCTAAAAAACATAACAATAACAGCAGCAACAAAAATAGAATACGTTTGAAAAAAAACTTTCTGCTTTAAAAAAAAAAAAAAAATTTTATGAGGGTTTTTTGTTGGTGCGGTTTTTTATGTGTATTTTAGATTACAAACCATCAAAAGCGTCCCCACATTTAAAGTTTTTTTGGGGGTGGAAACCAAAAAATTGTTGTTGTTGGTTTTTCAAAAGGGGGGACGGCTGCCTCCACCGGGTTTTTAGCACTCCACCCATTCACAGACTTTTTAAACAGGGCAGGTATTTAGTGCTGGGGGCCTTTCCATTCTGAAAAGGGAGGTCGATGGACCCCAGAGAAAATTTTGCGTTAGTGTAAACTAGTGTAGGACCCCCCTGCTTGAGGTTCGTTGAATCGAAGGTGGGCTTAAGCAATTTTTCCAAAAGTGTGAAAAAAGAAAAAAAAACCCCATAAAAAATTTTTTGTTTTTTTTTTAAAACAAAAAAATTTTTTTAAAAATTTATTTTTTGTGTGCTGCTTTTATTGTTATGTGTATTTAAAATGCGAATACATCCCCAGATGAGATCCCTGATGGGGTTGATCAAAATGGGGCGACTTCGGAAGGTTTCGCCCGTTTTTGCACTTTGGGGGCTTTGCAAATGCGACATGGCCCCACCAAAATCTGCGTTCCAAAAAGCCCAAATTGCGCTCCCTCCCTTATACGCCCTGCCATGGCGCCCCAAACAGCAGTTTTAACAACCCACATGTAGGGTAATTAACCGAACTCTGGAAGGAAATTGCTTAACAAAGTGTTGTAGGGGGGAATTCTTTATTTCCAGGATTCCTTGTATATTGAAACATATTTAAGCTAAAATTTTTCAGATTAAAGTAACAAAACATTTTTTTTAATTTTTCACAGCCTTATGCTAATAAAAATTTGTGAATCACCTGTGGGGTCTATATACTCAATTCAACCCCTGGATATATTCCTTAAGTATTTTCCAATATGCCGGTCTATTTAGGGGTGAATTATTTAGTTTTTAAGCACCTTAGGGGGTGTCCCCAAACCTGAAATGGCGCCTAAATAAAATCGTATTGAAAAATGAGACCCCAGAGTATAGTATGTGCCTCCTCCTATTCAGGGGCTTATGGTTTGAGCCAAATAATGCACTAGGGCCACATATGGGATATCTCTAAAAACGGCAGACCAGGGGTATTGATATTAAGTGCATTTACCTTAGTCACATTTACCGTATTCCAGTGAAAAATGGAATTAATATTGAAAATCTGCAAAAAAGTGGAATATTTTGAAATTTCACCTCCACTTTTGCTTTAATTTCTGTGAAATAACTAAAGGGTTTATCAAACTTCCTAAATAGTGTTTGTTTTAAATACGTTAAGATGTCTAGTTTCTCAGATGGCGTCACATATGGGAGTATCTAACATGCAAGGCCCCTCAAAGCCACGTCATAACTGGAGTGGTCCCCTAAAAAATTAATATTGCCAAATTTTTTTTGAAATGGTGTGAAAGGACTTACTAAATTTCTAAGCCCTCAAATGTTGTAAAAAAAAAAAAAAGACATTAAAAAATGATGCCAACCTATAGTGGACATATGGTAGTATTGCTAAGTTATAAACATATTTGTGGTTAAATAATTATCTTGTCTGCTCGCAGAAATTTTGCAACTTTCAAAATCGCAAATTTTTCCAAATTTTCATGAAATTTTGATATTTTTCCAACAAACCAAACAAGGATTGTAAGGATAAAAAATTTCTTTATTAACTTAAAGCACAATGTGTCACAAGAAAACAATCTCTGAAACAAAACACATGGATAGGTAAAAGTGTAAAAGTTATTCTCACATAAATTGACAACATGACAGATTTCAAAAATAGGTGCAGTGTCAGGACAGGTCAAAACAGCTGGGTCCTTAAGAGGTTAATGACACATATTGCAAAATGACTTGTTTATGCAAGATTTTTTAACTAGTTTGAAATTCCCTGTAGTGATACAACCCTTTTTTTTCAATATTAAAAGGAAACAAAGAGGGGGGGGTTTCCACCCTTAAAATGGGGGTTGAAAGACTCCTTTTTCTTTTCCATTTTTTTTAATTTGGGGGGGTCGGGACGGGGTTTTAAGGGGGTTTTGGCGGGGGCCAGGGGCGGGGTGGCTTGGCCAGTTAATTTTTTTAAATTGGGGTTTGCAATTTTCTCCCTTTGGCCTTTTATTTTGGGGGGCAGGAGGGGGGTTTGGGGTTTTCAAGGGGGTTAAGGGTTTTGGTTTTTTTTCTGGGGGGGCTTTTTTAACCTAATTGGGGGGGCCTTTTTGATTTTGCATGTATCCATTTTAATGTTGTGGATTTTAAATTTTCCAGCGTCTCCCCCCCTGTTGGGTGAAAGAAAGGGAAGGTGTTTTTTCCTTTCCCCCAAATGGGGATTTTAAGGGTCATCGGCGTAATCAAATTTTGACTATCGGCATGTTAATTGCCGATATCGTCTATCGACCCGATGAAAAAAAGTTGACGAAATCGCTCATCACTAACCCCTTTGGGCCCCAAACCCCCTTTCTATTTCAATCAGAAAAAAAACCGTTTTCCCCTCACTTTTTTTTCCGCCAGCCCCTCCTTGCCCTTTCCAAAGATGTTATCAGCGTTGGTACAGGGGGGGAAGGGGGAGACAGATCCGGGGGAGAAGTGGTTAAAACCCCAAAGGTTGAGGGAGAAACAGGGAAGGCGTTGGGGGTTTAGCAGATAGGAGGCAAGTGGAGCTTTTTGGACCCCCGGGGTTCATTTGCCGAACTACAACAAAAGGGCCCAAAAAATTAGGTCCAAAATTTTAACTGGGCCCTTAAAACAAATATATTTGGCAGACAACCAAACTTTTATCCCCCAGTTAAATAGGGGGGGGAGGTTTAAGGGTTTACCTGTCAGCCTGGACCTTGTGCGACCCGGGGGCCCGTTGGGGGGGCTGCGTTTTGATTTTGCCAGATTTGCCTTGATTTTCCGGCATTTGGGGCTTCCAGGGTGGAAAAGTAAACACGAGGAGCCAGGGGGGGGAGGTGGGAGGGGGTGTACCCCAAACACAAAAAAAAAAACGGAGAGGCTCCAGCGGACTGAGTTAGGGGAATTTTTACAAAATTCCGCCCAGGGGAGGGGGGCGGGCCCGTCATCCTGACGGGGGGTTTAGGGAAATGTCGTGGGTTTAGGTAACCAAAAATTTGGGTTTAAAAACCCTCTCAAATGCCCTTTAAATTTTGGGGTTGGTATCCCGACGGAATTTCTAGCTAAATTTCTGAAAAGGGCCCTGCCAAAATCCCCAAAACAAACTGGTCCCCTACCCAAAGATGATTTTGAAAGGGGGAGACCTTGTAACCAAAAAAAATGGGGTTGAAAGAAGTGCGGGCCAGCTGGGGGGTAGAGGAAAAACCCCGGGCAAAGGGAACAAAGTGAGCTATTTCGAGAATCTTTCTGTCCCCACCCAAAATGCCCGGTTTTTCCGAGGAGGGGGGGAGGCCCGTAAAAAAAGTCCTGGCCACATGGGTTCAGGTCTTTCGGGAAACGGGGAGGCTGAAGCAGACCCGCAGGTCTGAAAGAGGGCTTTATTTAGGGGCACGGGAGGTACAGGCCGGGAAAAAAGGTCTGTAACATCTTTAGCGAGGGTGGGCCCCCAATAAAAACGAGCGATTAGTTGCAGGGGGCTTATGGACTCCAAAGGGTGGGCCAAACTGTTCGTGGGAAAAAAGGGCCTCCTTTTAGGATAAGTGGGCCCCAAAGGCAGGGCGTAAGTGGTTTCCCCGGGGGAAAAGCTGAAGGTCCAGGGGGCCGCTGAGAGGGGTCGTTTTGGGGGAAATTTTGTGCTGCAAAAGGCGGCTCCAAACTCACTGTGTCCGAGGATTTGAGGAGCGTTTCCCCTCTTGGGGTTTTTTCCCAGTGGCCAAAAGTGAAAGGGGGAAAAACAAAGGGGGTGAAAAGAGTGAACCCCCCTGGCTTTTCGAGGGATTCAGTTGTTTTCAGACTGCAGATAGAGAAATTTTTATGATCGGTGAAATAAACGAAGGGGTGGCGGGCTCCCCTTTAGCAAATGTGCCATTTTTTCAAGGGCTAACTTAATAGCCGTTTGTTGCGATCACGATTTTTATAATTCTTTTCGGTTTGGGGGGAAGGTTTTAGAGAAGAAGCCTCAAGTAAGCAGTTCCCGAGGGGGACTTCTGTAGGGGGACGCGCCGAAATTTTGAAGAGGCGTCCAATTCTAGGGACAAACGGATGCTGCGGGTCCGGGCGAGACAGAAACAGGAGCCCGAACGGAATGGATTTAAGGGGGATTTCCCAAAGGGTTTTGGGCTTTGGCGGCCCAGGAAATTTTGGGTTGGGATTTTTTTTTCGTAAAGGCACCAGCGGGGCCAGAGCATGGGGAAAAGGGGGGGGGACGAAATGTTTGTAATAGTTTTCAAACCCCAGGGGAAAAGGTTGGATGGGGGCGAAGGAAAACCCTGGTCCGAAAGGGCCAACTGTAAAACCGGGTGCGTTGGGGTTCCCTCTGGAACCCTGACCCGGACTTTGGGGGAAAAACCCAAAAAGGGGGGGTGGATTTTAAAAATTTATTTTAAGGTTTGGGGGGTAAAGCTTGGGGGGTCCGGGGCGGAGGAAAAACCACCGGGGGGGGAACGTGGTGGGGTGGTTTCCAGACGGGGAAAATTTAAATTTTATTAAAAAAAACCCAAAATAGGGTGTGGGGCTTTGGGTGGGGGGTTTCTGGAACAGCCGGGAAAGGGGTTTCAGAGGGGAAATTTGGGGGTTTGGAGTTTTCGTGGATTTTGGGGTATTGGGGGGTTTTTTTTGGTGGGCCCAAGGGGTGGGGGAAAAAAGTTGGGTTCCCGTTTAAAATTTGGGGAAAAAATTGGGGTTTTTCCTTTTTGGGGGGGGTAAAATACCCCCCGAGATGAGCAGGGGGGTTGGGTTTTATTTAGGGGGTTTTGGGGGTTAACCCCCCCCAAAAATTTTTGGGGTCAGGGCCGGGAGTAATTTTCTTTTTAAAAAAAACCCGGGCCCCCCCGGCCGGGGGAAAGACTTGGGGGTTTTTAAACCCTTTTTGGGTTTTTTCCCCGAAATTTTTCCAAAAATCGCCTTAGTTTTCCCGGGGACAGAAAAAAGAGGATAGACTTTTGCCTCGGGGGGGGAGTTTTAAACCCCCTTGCAGGTCAAAAGGACAGTCAATAGGGGGCCCGTGTGGGGGAAGAGTTTTTGGGGCCCGTCTTTCGGAAAAGGGCGTCGGGCTAGATCCTGGTGGGGTGGGGCAGACCCGGGGAGAGGCTTTTGTGACTTTTAAAAAGGCGGGTCGTTTAGGCTGGGCGGAGTACAGGAAGGCTTTGCGGGAATTTCGGGACCCAACGGATAATCTAGGGCCCGTGGGGTTTTCCGTTAAGGTGGAGAATGGTCTTGCCCAACCCAAAAAGGCCCAGGAGGGAAATTTTAGAAAAGGGGGGAGGGGAGAACAAGATGTTTTAGATCTCCTTGGGTAGGGCGCCAATTGCAAGGTGAGGGGGGCAGTTTCAAGAACCGTTTTTGTCCTTTAGGCATTCACCCCCTGTGGAGGGGGCAAAAATGGGTTTTTGCAAAGGGGGTTTAAATGGGAACGAAAAATTTTGGGCACCCGTCCCTGGCTTACAAAATTTCCGCGGGGCCCTGAAAACAAGGAAGACGGTGGGTTTGAAAGGTTTTGTCCGGGCGGGAAAAACCCCCATAGTACGGAATTGGTCCCGGGCGGGGGAGGCCCCCTCTGAACCCAGGGTTCCTCTCCTGCGAGGGCTAGGTGCGGAAGTTTCCTGGGCGCACCGGACAGCCCCTAAATGAAGTGGCAGAACCGCCACAGTAGAAGCACAGCTGCCTCTGATGACGCTGCTAACGTTCTTCCTGGGTTTCAGGTGGGCCTCTGACCTGTATGTGTTCGTCCCAGGAAACCATAGGCGGAGGAAGTGGAGGTCTTTGGGGAAAAAGGGACCCCAGATGAGGTAGACGGCGTGGTCGGAATACCTACCGTTGGAGGTGGAGCTCTTGTTGTCTCTTGGCAAGCCGAATATCAATTCGGGTGGCTAACCGAATTAGTTCGTCCAGAGCGGATGGCAGGTCCCGAACCGCAAGTTTGTCTTTAATGGGCCCAGAAAGACCTTGCCAGAAGGTCGCCACCAAAGCCTCATTATTCATGTCCAGCTCTGAGGCTAGGGTGCGGAACTGCACGGAGTACTGACCCACAGAAGAGTCACCCTGACGGAGACGGAGCAGAGCTGTGGCAGCGGAGGAGGTGCGGCCAGGTTCCTCGAAGACGGTGCGGAACCCCTGGAGGAAGGCTTGCAGATTTGCCGTCAACGGCAATGCCGTCAGAGTGGCCCAGGCCAAGGCCTCCCCAGATAAGAGGCTAATTATAAAGGCCACCTTACCCGTCGTAGGGAATTGACCCCAACATCTCAGTGTGGATGGAGCATTGACTGATGAAGCCACGGCACTTCTTGGGGTCTCTATCATAGCGTGAGGGGAGCAGCAGATGCAGAGATGGTCCCGGTGCAGGAGCAGGTAGAGCAATGGCTGCAGGAGCAACTGGTGCTGGCGTGGCGGAAGCAGCCGCAGGCGGAGGTAGGCGGGCCGCAAGGTTCTGCATCATGGCCGAGATCTCGTCAATATGCTGGCTCTGCTGGGCGACGGGCTTCGTGACGTCCCGGAGATCGGGCAAAGGTACCCTGGCAGAATCCATAGCCAGATTTTACTGTAAGGGTTCGCTGGACCACCGCAAGCGATGATAGTTAAGCCACGCCAGGGAGCGGAGTCTAAGTAGCCCCCGGTATTCACCAGAGCCCACCGTAAAGTGGGATGAACTTGCTGCGGCGTGAGACTACCAGGTCGCTACGCCTGACATAACTTGCTTGCGATGGCGGCCGGGGTAATGCGTGGTACAGAATCGTAATTCAGAGATGTAGTCGGGGACAGGCAGGAGGTCAGGATGGGCGGCAGAGGTTCGTGGTCAGAGATGGGCAGACGGTCAGGACAGGCGGCAAATAGGCATGGTCAGGAAACATAGCGGAACGGACTGGTAGACAGGTAATCAAACAGAACTCCAAACTCTCTCAAGACTCACTAACGCACACCAACAATCTGGCAGAGAGTGCAGGGGCGTGTCCTTATATAGGACCAGCGGCCGGCAATTGACAAATTACCGGCGCGCTGGCCCTTTAAATCCAGACCAGTAGTCGTGCGCACGCCCTAAGCAGCGAGTGTGTGCACGGCGGCTGGGACAGGCAGGAGCAGGAAGCACAGGAGCGTGGACGGGTAAGTGACCAGGCGCCGGGACCCGGGCAGCAAGGGGTGGTCGTGGGCGGCCGCGGCACTCGCGCCGAACACACGCGGGCAGGGGGGCGGCAGCGGGGGGCGACAGCACCCGCACACGCCCCGATGACAGTTATCCTGTCATTTGTACTGCATGGTATGACATTGTAAAAACGAAGCCCAAAAAACAATGGCGAAACTGGGTTTTTTTCCCCTCATTTTCATGGCCCAATGCTAAAAAACTATTGAACCACTGTGCATCCACAATGCACAATTCTTCTCTAGATGAGATCTATGAGGGGTGTTGTTGATGAATCCAAAATGGGGTGACTTCTGGAAGGGTTCACCTGTTCTGGTACTTTAAAAGTTTTGTAAATGCGACATTTCACTTGCCAAAATCTGCGTTACAAAAGTCAAATGGTGTTCCCTCCCTTTTACACTTGCCCTGCGCACAAAAAGCATTTTACACCCACAAATAGGGTGTTTCCAAACTTGGAAGAAATTGTGTAACAAATTTTGGGCTGCTTTTTTTCCAGAATTCCTTGTAAAAATTTATCATTTTCCGTAAAAATTGCAGATTGTTGGAAAATAATTATTTTTTTCATTTTCACAGCCTAACGCTTAAAAAAATTTGTCAAACACCTGTGGGGTCGATATGTTCACTGCACCCATGGATATATTTCTTAAGGGTGTAGTTTCCATTATGGGGTCTTTTTAGGATAGCTTATTAAGTTTTAGCACCTTAGGGTGTCCGCCATCCTGGAGTGGCGCCTAAATAAAATCGTATTGAAAATGAGACTGCAAAGTCCAGTAGGTGCTCCTCCTACTCTGAGGCTTGTGGTTGATCCAAGAAGCGCATGAGGGCCACATGTTTGATGTCTATAAAAATGGCAGAATTGAGGAAACCAATGTTGAGTTGAACGTTCTTGGTTACATCTACCGTGTTCCAGTAGATAATGGATAAAAATTAAAAATCTGAAAAAAAAAAGGGAAATTTCAAAATTTCACCTCTATTTTGCTTTAATTTATTTGAAATAGCTATTGGGTTAAAAAAACTTCCTAAGCAATGTTTTAAATACTTTAAGGATGTAGTTTCTTAGTGGAGTATTTAGGGGGTTTTAAACATTCAGGCCCTCAAAGCCACATCAAGAACTTGGCTCGTCCTAAAAAAAAATCTTGTTGAAAATGTTCTTGAAAATGTGAAAAAATTACTACTACATTTCAAAGCCCTTAACGCGAAAAAAAAAGACTTTAAAAAAAATTATCCCAAAACCCTACAGTAGAATATGGTGATGTAGTTATAAATTATTTGGGGGGTTTAAACCGCAGAAATTTTTGTTTTTTTTCCAAATTTTCATGTTTTTTGTATTTTTTCACAAATAAAAAAAGTTTTGTATGGATCAAAAATTTCTTACAAACTTAGACCAATGTGCCACAAGAGAACGTCTCGGGAAATCACTTAGTTTGGGTTTTAAAAAGTGTCAAAAGTTTTTCTCACATAAAGGGAGAGATGTATGATTTGGTTTTTTACCCTTTTTTAGGTAAAATAAAAAGTGGCAGTATGTGTCTAGTGTAAATGAATGGTTAGGCCTTTTTAAAGCGCCTCTGGGGGGGGTTTGGGGGGCGTTTTGCCAAAAACCCTTATTGCACTTTGGGCGAAAGTTATGAAGGGGTTTAAGCCTGTTTCTGACGTATCCTGCGATCACCGGGCCCGAATCCCCTTTTGGATGCGATTAGGGCAGCGTTCGCCATTTCAGCGCGCCCCGATGAAGGGGGTGCAATGGGCCGGGGGTAGGCGTTCCGGGGGGGCGCGGCGCGCCCAAAACTCCCAGCGTACGTCGCGAGTCGGCAAGTGCGGTGATTGCCCCCCCCGCCGGCAGCTGACAGTCGCCTGGTTATTTGGTCTAATGCTCCGGGGGAGGCGAAATGAAGCGGTATGGAAAATGGGGGAAGCATTTGGAGCAAAAGAAATTCGGCGCTAAACCCTGCGGATGGGGATGATTCCAAAAAAAAATCTCCTTTTATAAAGGGTAAAACATTATCAGAAAAAGAGCTCAAACCCCAAAAAATAAAAAATAAATAAAAAAAAAAACTTTCCAAAAAATCTAGAAGGCGGGAATATCAGGAAATTTGGATCTTGGAAATTGCCGGAAATCGTATTCAAATTCGTAAGCTTTTCTCATTGGTCCGGCAGAAAACCAGCCCAAACAGAAAGGGCGACTTTTACCATTAAAACCCATGGAGAACTTTTGGGCCAATAAAATCAAAGGAAAAACAGTTCAAAAAACAGTAAAAAAGGGAGAAAAAGCTGAGGGGTTTAGCTAGGGGGGCTTGGAATCCTGGCCCAAACAGAATAGGAGTGACAGGGGGCCCATTTTAAAACCTATGGAGAAATTTTGAACCAAAAAAAAATCAAAGGCGGGACAGTTAAAAAATACAGTAAAAAGGCAGAAAAGAGTGATTGGTTAAAACTAGTGGGGCTTGGCTATTCCGCCAATCAGAGCGCGAGCTACTTGCCCCATTGTAGTCTAGGGAGAGATCGGGGCAATGATTCTCGGGGCTCAGCCCCCGTGCAGCATGGAGTATGATTTAAAAAAAAAAACATTTTTTTTTAAGTGTAAAATATTTTCTGAAAAAGAGCTGAACCTTCTATAAACATAAATCAATCAAATCACTAAAAACGCGTTTGTCGCCGAGACCGGCGCAACCAACGGGAATTGCAATATAGAGAATTGCCGGGAAATACAGTAAAATTTAAATTGTTTAAGCTCTTCTCATTGGTCGGCATAACCAGCCAATCAGAATAGGAGCGACAGTGGCCCCCTTCTAACCATGGAGGAGTATTGACCAATCAGAATAGGAGGACAGGACCATTATAACCTATGGATAAATATTGACCAATCATATTCAAAGGCGGGACAGTTCAAAATACAGTAAAAAATGCAGAAAAGAGCTGATTGGTTGAGCTAGCGGTAGCTTGGCTATGCTGGCCAATCAGAGCGCGAGCTACTTTCCATAAGTTTCTATGGGGAAAAGAAATCCCAGAGCGAGTTCTGTTTGTATTGGCTAAGTTTAAAGAGGGCCGTTATTTGGACCAATGGGAGAGCGAGCGACGCTCTTATGGGTTTTCTAATGCAATCTGGAATAAAAACTTACATGGCCGAAATTAAATGATAAGACTCCAGAAGTTGTCCCGATGTGTATATAATATGGGGGTAAAGAAAAAAAAATATTAATTCAATAACATCATTTTTATTTCTTTATTTTCGTTACACCCATACTATTGATCCCTGGCTAATGAAAATAAAGACATAAAAATGATTTTATTGAATTAATATTTTATTTTCTTTACCCCCATATTATATACACATCGGGACAACTTCTGGGTCTTATCATTTGATTTCGGCCATGTACAGTTTTATTCCCGATTGCATTAAAACCCATAAGAGCGTCGCTTGCTCTCCCATTGGTCCAAATAACCGCGCCCTTTTAACTTAGCCATCACAAACTGAGTGATCTGCATTTCTTTTCCCATGGAACGCTATGAGAAAGTAGCTCGCGCTCCTGATTGGCCAGCATAGCCAAGCCCCGCTAGCTCAACCAATCAGCTCTTTTCTGCATTTTTACAGTATTTTGAACTGTCCCCCCTTTTTGAATTATGATTGGTAAATATTTTTCCATAGGTTATAATGGGTCCTGTGCTCCTATTCTGATTGGCCCAATACACTCCATAGGTTAAAATGGGCCACTGTCACTCCTATCTGATGGCTGGTTTATGCCGACCAATGAGAAGAACTTAAACAATTTGAATTACTGTTTTTCCCCGGCAATTCTCTATATTGCAATTCCGATGTTGCACCGGTCTCGGCGACAAACTCGTTGTTAGTGATTTGATTGATTATGTTTATAGAAGGTCTCAGCCTTTTCGGGAAATATTTTACACTAAATAAAAATGATTTTTTTTTTATCATACTCCATGCCGCACAGTGCCGAGCGCCGAGAATTCATTGCCCCGATCTCTCCATAGACTACAATGGGACAAGTAGCTCGCGCTCTGATTGGCTGGAATAGCCAAGCCCCCGCTAGTTAAACCCAATCAGCTCTTTTCTGCATTTTTACTGTATTTTGAACTGTCCCACCTTTGAATTTGATTGGTCCCTACTTCTCCATAGGTTTTAATGGGTTCACTGTCGCTCCTATTGTTGGCTGGTTTATGACGACCAAGGGAAAAGAGAGCTTAAACAATTTGAATTACGGGGTAATTTCTGGCAATTCTCTATATCCGAATCCTGATGTAGCGCCCGGTTCCGGCGACAAACGCGTTGTTCGGAATTTAATTGATTTTGTTTGTAGAAGTTTTCAGCTGTTTTTCAGATTTAAAATTTTACACCTAATAAAATTTTTTTTTTTTTTATTCATACTCCATGGGCCCCACGGCGCTGAGCGCCGAGATTTCATTACCCCGATCTCTCCATTTGACTACAATGGGACAATGTAGCTCGCGCTTGATTGGCCCGGGATAGCCAAGGGCCCCCCCTAGTTCAACCAATCAGCTCTTTTCTGCATTTTTACTGTATTTTGAACTGTCCCGCCTTTTATTTTGATTGGTTTCTAACTTCCCCAATAGGTTATTATGGGTCCCGTTGCTCCTATTCTGATTTGGGCCCGGATTGCCAAGCCCTCGCTAGCTCAGCCAATCAGCTTTTTCTTTTCTTTTTTACTGTATTTTGAACTGTCCCGCCTTTGATTTTGATTGGTTCAATATTTCTCCATAGGTTTTAATGGGTCCCCTGTTGCTCCTATTCTGATTGGCTGGCTTCTTGGCCGACCAATGAGAAAAGCTTACGAATTTGAATTACTGTATTTCCCGGCAATTTCCAATATCCTAATTCCCGATGTAGCGCCGTTCTAGATTTTTGGAAAGGGATTTGATTTATGTATTTTTTTTTAGTAGGTTTGAGCTCTTTTTCAGAGAATGACGCCTTTATAAAAGCGATTTTTTCATTCATACTCCGCACGGACATCTTTAACGATTTCTCGCTGTTTTCCAGCCTGTCTCGAATCGGAATACATTTTAGGCGCAGTCCCGCACTGCGCCCCACACACTGGCGAGGCGCGGTGAACTTTTCCCTGCATGTATCATCGCACTACCTCGTGCGTCGAATCTTAGGCGCAGTCCCACACTGCGCCTAAGTCCCGCACTGCGCCTCACACACTAGCGAGGCGCGGCGGACTTTACATGATATGTATGAGCACGCCCCGGCGCCGACATAAATCAGGCGCAAATTTCGCCGGAAAAATGCCGGAAAGGTGTGCTCCGACGCGGCGAGAATCATACATGTCGCCCATATATGGTCGGCAAAACTAGGCGGATTAGTGCTTGAACAGGCAGACCTATCTTACTGTAATCTGCCTGAGCCTGAGAAGTCGAAGTGGAGCTAGATTTGCTGTTAGGGAAAAAAATGTCCAATATTTCTCAACTTAAACCAGTGCAATAATAAAAAGTAATTTATAATAATGATCAAACTAAATAAAATTAAATTATTAAAATGTAATAAAAAATGTTATCATATAAAATTAATGTAAAAATATATAATATCCCAAAAAATATAAAAATATCTCCTATAAAATGTATTTAAAATTAATAGAATCTATAGCTAATTTTACATTAAATAACCCACTGAAGATGTTGTTCAGATTTTTTAATTTTTTTATTTTTACTACATTAAATTTGAAATGTATTTTTTATATTTCTCACTCTTTCGTTCAACATACAGCAAGACCCAGCACACCACAGGTCTGGCTGGGACCTGTGGTCCACCTAGCAAAATCAGTACCATAGTTTCTATTCATTGACATGCTATTCTAATGACTTTTCTTTTATTTACAGCCTATCCATAGTCTTTATACATGTTTGGCACATTACTTATGCGCCTAAGTTCCGTAAAGCGGCAAACACATAGGTGAGGAGTGATGAACTTTAGACACCAATTATGAGCGCACAAAATCACATAGATTCAGATGCATTTGACACTGAAAAATAGATGTGAAAATACATTGTGACCAACCTAGCTCCATACATGTCTTCCTAGGCCTGCTTCTATCAGATGCAACTGTGAAAGTAATTCTACAGCCTTTAATTTAGCAAAAAACACACCCTGAGATACAAAATATTTTTTTTTTATTCCCACCATTCATGTTGCATTTGCATAATGTTTTGCAGCTCAAGAGGCATTTTTGATAAAATAATGCTTTTTTTTCATTTGGCCCATGGTCTACTTCACATAAAGTGTATGTTATGTGTAATGTTTTGCATTTTGATTTACACTAATGGATATGTTTGCTTATCCATTAACATAAATCCAAAAAGCTGTATAGGAAAGAGAATCACATAGAAAGATTGAAAATCTAAAAACGAAACTTATTTTTACACTTATAGATAAAATTTAAAATAACTTTGCAAATCTCTGACTATACATACCAATTATGAACCCATCTGTTCTCCCATTAACCGTTGCACCTATAATAATGATATTTTCCTTTCAAAGTTCTATGAAATTATTAACCTCTTCCTGTTGCAGTGCTTTTTGCGTAAATTGCTTTTGTTTTCTCCTCCCCACCTTTCAAGGGCCATAACTGTTTTCTTTTTCCATCCACATTGACACATGATTGGACAAAATTTACTTTTTAATGGTACTATGTAATGTACTGGGAAGCCAAAGAAAATTTAGCGGGGTTTTCATTTCTAACCCTATGGGCTCATTTTTTATTCCACTTTTTTGGCAGCATGAAATAACCAAAATAAAATGAAATTTTGGCTCTGGGATTTTTTTTTTTAGGCATTCAGCATATGATGTATGTTGTGTTATATTTCAACAGGTTGGACTAGTACGGATGTTTTGATAGTAACTTTGTAACTATTTATTTATTTTATTATTTAATTTCATTTCATAAAATGGCAAAAGGGGGTTGTTTTGAAATTTTAATACTTTTTTATTTTTTATATTTACTGTTCTGCAATAATACTGTGTTTCCCAAAAAAAAAGGGCAACCCCCCAAAGCAAGAATAGCAAAAAGATTTGTTTAATTCCATAATATAAGGCAAACCCCCAAAAAAAAGACATTTGTGAAATCATTAGGGGGGGTTTAAAGGGCCTGTGAAGGGGGGGTATTGGGGACTGTGTGTACCACAGGTCCGAACATCCAAAGAGAGTAGACAGAAAAAAAAAAAAAAATGTAAGTAAAAAAGAGGGGAAAGGGGGGGGGGGGGGGGGGGGGGGGGGGGGGGGGGGGGGGGGGGGGGGGGGGAAACAGAGCAATGATACTGAACCACACATCCCACAGGAGGTGATGGGGCATGCTGGAAAATTCTAGTCCCCCCAGGTCCCAGCATGTTTAATTTCCATCCCCTTGAGATAACCGGGAGTGGTATAAAAGCCCTTTAAAAAAAATAATATATTCCCATGGTTTGGACTCTTAAAATTTTAAAATATTTTACAAAACACTTGTTATAGCATGCTTAATTTATTCATGGAAAAATTAAAACACCCCCTGAAAAAAAAGACTAGCACATCTTTAGGAGCAAAAAAATTAATATTTAAAACCCCTGTTTATTTTCAGGGAAACAGGGTAAGATATTGTAGAACAAAGTGTAATAATGCTTCTCCTATCACAGCCTGCCTACATGGAAGCCATTAATTTGGCCCTTTTCTACCATGACAACAATTCGGCATCCCACAGATTGATTTGCGTTGGCATCTAAGGAGTTAAATTCCTGTACTGGAGTTATCTCCAATCCCAGCTGGTAGTGGCAGGTCCTGACTGTAATTAACAGGTGTTAGCTAACGTATATGGAGCTGGCTTATCCAAATGCAATTGCACCCTTTTTTCCTTTTTTTTGGGGTTTTGTTTTTGTTGGGGGTTCATGGTGAAAAAGTAAAATTGACTGTTATCTGTATTCTGCAGGTCGTTAAAGTTAAAAGGGCCCCATTAAAACACCACTTTTATTGTGATATAATACCAACATAATATGATTAGACAAACCAGTGTACCAAGAACAATATTATCAATAAAAAAATAAATAAAGGACTAAAAAATCCCCCAGATATACCTACCATATATGACAAAACCCAACCATAATTTACGACCAAATCAAATAAAAAAAAACTATTAATCCCAAATAACAACAATATGCAAGGAAAAAATTTAGTACCACCACAAATGACATGTACTCCCAAAAAAGGATTGAATAAAACCATTGTACGTTCTGAATATGCCCCGCTACACTAAGACCATTTTTCCAACTTTACATGACCATTGGGGGCAGATATCAATTGTACACAGGCTCTGCAGCCGTATAAGTGGTTACAGGGTAGTTACATTTTAGGGACTCGAAGGTGATGTCTTATCTAATGAGAGTCGTTCTCTTTCCCTTTTCTTTCTCCATCCAGTCCAGAAGGCCATGATGACGACTCCTCCAGGTCACAACTCGTCCATGCAGAATTTACCACACAAACATGTTAGACTCCAAACAGTGAAAGTGCCCCATTTGTGCCACCAGTAAGTAGGAACACACTCCATGTAGTAGACAGCCCCCCCCAAGATTAGACAGGCGGGAAGGTAGGTGCTTCTTTTAGGTAGATCTTAAAAAATTGTCAGATAAGTAGGCAGGCTCTAAGTGGAGTGTCCTTAAAAATAATTTCAGGGACTTAATCAAAAACTAAAAACAAGGAGGGAAGGAGCTTTTCGAAATTAAACCGTACCATGGAAAGGGGGGGATTTGAGGAAGGGGGCTCAAAAATTTTTTCGGAAAAGGGGATTTGGGTTTTTGGAGAACTAGACTGACTTCTGTCTTGTTTACAGACTCTGTTCTGGGGACGGGCTGCATCTAAATGGGGAGGGAGCAGCTGTATTGGGGGCAAAAATGGTCAGAAAGTTGGAGGAATTTCAATACGGTTGATTGGTGGTGGGGAGCAGGCAAACTACTACCACATTTATCTCTTGCAAGATAGTGAAGATAGAGAGCTGGGAATTAGTTATACATCAGGGGGTGGAGTGGAGGTAGAGGGTGTAGTAATATTTAATAAGGACAGGGTTAGAAAAAAACAAAAAGCATATATTAATTGACATGCTGACCATATGCCTTGGAGGTTTCACCAACAAGTAATAAATGGAACTAGATGGTATCTTTATTGCTGATGAATAGTGATGGACATAGTGAGTGTTATCTCCTGAACTGAGACATGGTGGGATCGACGAGGCTTTGCCCGATGGGCCGTTAACATACGACAGTGGTTAGCAGTTTATTTATGAAGGACGATCATAAAAAATCTAGAAGGGGAGAGAGAGAGTTGTGTGTCATAAATATAAAAATCCTGTCTGAGGCGCCTACATTGTGGGAAAAGAAGATATAGGATAAAGGACAAATGAGCAATATAAAGTCATTTGGGTAGATTAATTAGACAAGGTGGTAAATAATTAGTGTTGAGCGATTGTCGTTTGGCTATCGTACGAATCGATCGATAGTCGGATAAGTCGGACCGCTATCGATAAGGTTTTTCTGTGTGTTGTGTGAGGCATCGACTTTTGCTGCGTGTGATGACATTAAGTCTATGGGAGTAGCAACAACACCTTAATTCATTACACCAAACAAGGCTGGAGAAGCTGAAATTTACATCCTCAACGTAAATGGATACGTGCTACATCGTTAGGCAAAAACACTTGGTTATAAAAAATCACAGAAAAAAAGTCACAGACGATTTACTATAACTGTCTTGTACTCACAGCCTTGACCCTTAAACCTGCATCACTTTCTAAACAAATTAAAAAGTGACAGAAGACATGTATGATTTGAACCTCTTGTTACTTGAACCTGGACATTGACTATACCTGTCCTTGGTGCCACGCTTGAGCCCCTAACCTGCTTTGACCCCAACATTTAAAAAGTGCCGGAAATAGAAGAAATAAAAGGAGTCTTTCAACCACTCATGTTTTAGTTTGAATCTGGAGAGCCTTTGACTTACCTGTTCCTGGGCAACAGCATGAGCCGCCAAAACTAGATGCATGACCCCCTCATTTAATACTAGTGCCGGGAAAAAATAAAGGTGTCTTTCACCCAACATTTTGTTCTCAACTGACATTGGATCTATACTCTGTACTGGGCCACAGCTGAGCCCCACTTCCTCAAATCACCTGCATGACCCCCACACCTTTTTAAAAAGTTGCGTGAATATAGGAGTTTTTCTAAACACATTGTAGTTGATCTTGGACATTGACTATACCTGCGCCTTGTTGCCACCTGACATGATGCCACCATTTCCTGCTTGACGACCCACCAAACTTTTATTTTGTGACTTGAGAGTAGGTGTGTTTTTCATTCTTAGTGTTTGAGATGGTAATTTTGTGTGGGGGGGGCGTATTGACAGGCGGTTTTGGTACTGTTACCGGTGGGTTTGTGTGGATCGTGGGGGTTGAAGGGGGGTCAATGGTTAGACTGGGATGTCGGTCATGGGTCAAGTGGTGGGGGGCAGATAGGGACATGCAGGGTATGGGGTGTCCGCGGGGAATTAGGGGGTTAGGGCAGAGCCACACCAAACACGTTAACGGCGGACCAGATCGACCCTATTGATTTGAGTTAATCTTTGGGGGCGGTTCGGGTTGTATTTTTTTATTTTTTGGTGGTGGGAATACTAATGGGGGTTTTGGTGAGTATGTGATGTCAATCTCGTATTGTTTACGGGCTAGGTATCTGAGGCAACTACAAGCAGCTTGAATTTTATGACCCATGTTGAGGTGTCTGCCTTCAGCGTTGGGTAGAGGAGTTACAGTCGTTTTGGTTTGTATCTGAGTTTTTGTTTTATTTGTTCGCGACAGTGTTTGATTTTGGTATATTAGATTTTCAGTTGTTGTTAGAGTTTGGGTGAGTGTGTGGAAATGTGGAGGATGATTTATTTGTGGATTTTTCTTGTTTTGTTGATTGTGATTATAGATTTTGATGTAAGAGTGTTGAGTTTATTTTTTAATGTAGAGCATAATTTGGATTCTTTTTTTATGTTGTTAATATTTTTTTTGTGGTTGAAGAGAAGGAATATGTTCCAAGGGAGGTAAGTACGTTGTGGGGGGGGGAGATGAGTCCTTGGTGTGTGGGGGACTGAGGGGGTTTATAAAGCTGCGTTTGATTCTTTATGCAGATCCCTGATATGAAGCGCAGACTTCTGTCGGGAATTTCGCGGAATTAGTGTCTTATTGCTCTTTCTCCTCCGTAGATATTTTTTCTTTTGTTGTTGTTGGTGGGTGGTTATTATTTTTAATAAGCTGGATTATCTCTTTTTTGTTGATAGTCTTCACAAGTAGATTAAGTTGTTCTCTCAGCCTTACCCTTGGTACACAGTCATTGATACATTTCGTGGGATTGGATAGAGCGCTGTTGCACTACGCTCTCCATTTATGGAGTGTATTGTTGGAGTTGTCCGTATGTGATGCTCTGTATGAGCTCGACGTTGGAAATTGCTTGTGGAAAGTGGGTGTTCCAACACGTAGTAATTTTTTTTGGATTAATTATCGCCTCACTGTCTTAACGCCCTCGGGGGGTATCCGTGGGTCGACCACTTGTAGTGCATGTGGCATTGATTTGAGATGCTGAGCTGTGGTTCTATATCTGTGTGCTGAGGAGGGGTGAGGGTAATCCCATTGGCTAACTTTTCAGCTTCAAGTCGGGTTGGCGGGAGACTTTGTAGGGGAAGGAATCGCGGGTCGTCTCGTGCGGAGTGACTGGGTGGAAGCTGTCCTTTGTGAGCATGCTTATATCAATTGTTACGGATCATTTAGTAGAGGGAGGTTTAGTTTTATCATTGCGTATGGGTAGATAAGGGTGGGGGATAGGGGGGGGGGGCAGGGGGTGGAAGCAGAAGGCGGGATGGGTCAGTTGGGAGAATGTGGTTAGGGGAATAGGGGATTAGGATGGAAAGGAGGTGGATCGGAGTGTGGAGTGGGGGGGCGGGTGCTGTATAGATGGTGAGTGGTGTGGCGGGGAGGTCACAGGATAGCATTGGGTTAGTGTAGTTGGGGTTGTCTGGATTGGGGTGAGTTTGGTTGTGGAGTGGTGGGAGGTCTAATGAAAGTAGGCATGGGGGAGGGGTGCGGGGTGACGAGGGGGGGGGCCGTTAGGGTTGGTTTTTATGGCGGATGTGGTGTCGGGACGATTTGAAGCTAGGCTGGGGTGGGAGTGGGTGGGGGTGAATTACGCAGGGCTTTGGGTTTGTTGGATGCAGTTTCGGTATACGTTTGTGTCTGGTAGGGGGGGGATGGTTGTGGGCTGGCATTGTCGGCACGCTAGGTCATTTACCCTACCTCTGGGGGTTATGTTGGCTGGGAGTTCCGAGTCCTCGTTATCTTAGACCGTTACATGCCACGGCAGCTACTCGAATCAATTACTCACTCATTGAGCCTTTTGAGGTTATATCTTTACCGGCGATGGAACATTGTACACGTTTTGGGAAGAAGCTGGATAGAGAACAAGAAATATGTACTTATAGTTTATTTTGGAGAAACACAAGGAATGTTGTTTTTAGTAGTAATTAGGTGACCTAGTTGTTATAGCTGCATGGGATACAGCCCGGGAACCCTATGTATTTATGCCCGATCTGCGTCCAAATAAATTCATGTATGCTATGACCCTACATTGAGGCCACTGCAGGGAGGGGGGCCGAATGTCGTATTTTTGAGGTGTAGAATTCTTGTCCTTTTGTGGTCAATTGGGGTGTATTGAGTTGTGTTGGCTAGTAGTTGTTTATAAGATACAATAATTGTTAATTAGTCTAGGCAGGGTTTTATACGAGGTGCTGTAGTGAGTTTTGGTTGGCGTGGATAGATGTGATGTTTCTTGCATGCGTGCTGGTGTATGGTGTTTCTGGACCGTTGTAATGAGAAGTGATATTTGCTGCTTGTTCAATAGAAGAGCGGTAGACAATGTAATGTTACCTATAAAATTTAAGATACATATAGTGGGTTAGATGAAAATGGGGGGTTCGAAGAAAGTAGTCTCCCCCCCACGGTTTAGATCGAATTGGTGGAATTGAATCTAGGTTTAAAACTGTTTGGATCATTAGGTGCCAGCTGTGCGATTTTTGGTTAGGAATGCGGGAAGAATTGTTTTGAGGGTGAGTTTGATATAGCCACTGTATTAAGATTGATGAGATAGTGTTGAGAAAGCTCATATTCTTTGTTGCTATACTATGCTTTTTTTTTTTATGTTTGTTTATAGGGACAATTGTTTTATAGTCTGTTTGATTTGTTTTTTGTTTGTCTTTCACAAGCATCACCCCCCCCCCTACAATGATTTCCCAAAAATTTATAAATATGGCACCTTTCTCTGCCATATTAAAAATTGAGAGGGATGAAATGCGCACTTAGAAGAAGCCACATTTCTGTTCCAGGTTTAAGGACCATTTAATTATAGCTGTATCTAACACAAACTATGACCCACTAAAAAAAATTATAATTATGGACTTCGCTCAGCCACTAATTAAAAATTGTGAGGGAGAAAAGCCACTTAGAAGCCATTCATTTTCTGTCCACAAGGACCTTAATTATAGCTGTATAGCTCACAGAACATGACCCCAAAAAAATTATAAAATATTGACTTCTCAGCAACTATCTAAAAAGTTAGTTGAGGGGGAGAACTTGCCACTTTAGAAGTCATGTTTCTGTTCCAAAGGGACATGGTTGACTTATTGCTGTATATCACAGAAACATGACCTCAAAACCATTGACCAATGCAAAAATCTTCTTAAGAATAAAAGTGAGTAAATGGGAATACGGTGTTATCATGACAAAACCCTTGCGCTGGTCTTTTTTTACAGTCTCCTCACATGCAAAAAAACCATGCTAATATAAAACTGTTTGGAGAAAAGTGAATAAAAATTGCAGTCTTTGAATGATCCATTTTAAATAAAAGTTCTTTCAAGGGACCCATTTTCTGTTTGGAAAAGGAATGTGAATGTTGACTCGGCAAATAAATCTCGGTGACCTCGGCCAATGTTGGTGGCCTACAACATCATCAGAGACCTCCATGGCTGATTGTCCACTCTTGATGTTGAAAGGCACAACGATCCACATTTCTGTGGCGGGATAAGCAGGAATGGTTTCGTCTTGTATGACGCTCCTCCAGATCTGGGTGTCCTGAGGTCCGCTCAGATTTATGACGCTGTTGCTGGCTGGGGCTTTTGGACAACACCCTCTATGGGCGTGACGATGCCAAGCTTCGGGCCATTCGTCCATTTGTGATACCAGAAGTCTATTGGGTCCGGAACACATTGCAAAATTGATTGCATCGGCTTGTTTGAGACGCACGATAGTCAGTGCACCATGATCTATTATGCTGATCTTCTGTGTAGTTGGATGTGTGCCCTGCATTGCAATGCTAGTTGGTTGACGGTGGTTAAAATAAAGATTGTCAGAGGGGGTACACCATTAGGCTTCTGCCGCTCACTCTTGCCTTGCTGCTGCGCTTATCGCCTACTTGGCAACTCTACTTGCTGTCACGTCGCTTCCCTGATGTGGTTCTCACCCGTGACATTTGGGAGAACGTGAAGCAAGAAGCAAACAGATGTCTACCAGTTGATATCAATTCAGCAAGGTCTCCATTTCCGGATTTTACTCTACTATTTGGGGTGAAGGAAAGTGCTGGATTTTTGTTTTTGTAACGGGGATCAGGGGGGAGGATGTGGCCACACAGCTTATACTGTTGTGTTCATTTTGGATGGCCTTAATGCTGAGGGATCTATGTTGGTATTGGAAAATGGAGTCCAGTCGAAGCACTTCGATGTGTTGTAGATGGAGCCTTGGATTTCCCCAAGTCTCTGGGTCGTGGTGGGGCCAAAATAGCAAACGTGATTTCCTACATCTTCTCCTCCGCTGCTTCAAATTCCAGTTTCCCAACCTCTTTCCAAGGCGAGGGTACGTCTCGGTAACTTCGGTGATCTAGGAATACTCCTCCTCATCACTCCCCATCATCCTCCTCCTCGCGCTGCCTCGGCAACAGCTTCAACACAGCCCTGATCTTGCCTGTGATGTTGTACGCTGAGAGCTGTGATGCGCCACTCTTCGCACTAGCTTCGGTTACTCCCCGAACCAACTGCATAAGCATAAGAATTCCGGATGTAAATTGTGAAACTGTCGGGCCCTTTGGATTTGAATCCGGAGGAGAGAAGTGCCTCCGTGTCCGCATCTGTGTCCGTCTCCTCCTCCGTCGAAATGGCCGGGACCTGTTGTTTCAGAGTGTTCCAACGATTGCGTTCCAGAACTAAGTATCCCCACAGTTTGCCGTCATGCTGACAAGGAATGTCCTGCAACCTGACCATTTTGGTGGCGATACAAAAACTGGCAAGGATGGTGTGGGCAGAGTTGCTCTTTCTTGTGTCCTGCCTCACAGCTCTCGGTGGTTTCAATCACCCCGAGGTCTCCCGTTACACGCTGTTGTCAGGCCAATTGTGTTCACTTCTACTGTTCGTATTAATGGGCATTGCTCTGCCTGCCAAATTTCGCTGGAGTCATTGTGATGTGGTGGGTGGTTTGAATTCCAGCAGTGTAATGACTACCATCGTAAACATTGAGTCGTGTGTGACGGGGAGGCCGTAGCTGACGTCTGCATTAACGCCAGCCAGGCGGGTGGACGATGCTAGGGTCCTGCGAACGTGCGGGATGTGCGAACTTTTCACCAGACCTCGAGCCTCTCTTCTCTGCAGGCAGTACAGACTGCCGGGTATTGCTCTTTTTGAAATTTCAGTGGTATCTGTCAAGCATATTCGGTTAATCATGAATGTGCCAGGCAAGGGATGTGCTCCAGCCTATCCGATCTCTTAAGGGCGGCCAGTAGATTTTGGGCAGGTTTTCGCACACCACCTTGCTGGCACAAGGTTCTCTGTGGCATACTTCATGCCAAGCGACTCATGTCTAGTTTAGCTTTTGGAGACGCTACCACAGCTCCATGAAATGTGTTGTGGACGGTGTGTCATCCAAGGCCAGATTAATGAACACGGCCTTCTTTGGGTGTCTTAATGGGTCAACGGTGTTGCCAGGCGCAGAGGGTCTATTGGGTGGGAAAGAGCCTGCGCACATCCTCGTGGCGGTTTTGAAGAAGGCGTTGCGCACGAGATCGTGTTAGATTGCCACACGTCAACCCCATTGTGGGACATCCAATTCCAGCTCACCCAGTGAGTGTCACAGAGATATTTCGGGCCTTGGCCGTGCTTACTTAGTCCATGTGTCGGGTGGGAGATGGAACTTTTCTCGGACCTACAGATGCAGCAAACGCGCTTTGAAAAATTTAGATGACTACTCGTTGGGCGTGGGTCCAGGGCAGGGATGGCTTTTCTGGTCATATTTGAAGAAAAGAAAATGCTCTGCTCGGCAATCTCTGGTATTTTGGGGGCACTTGGCGAGTTTGTAGTGGAGTTGGCCGCATGGACGTGTGTCCTGAAACCCATCGGTGTTCTCACCAAGACGGAATTGTAAAGTTAAGAAGAAGGCTTACATTTTCCAATGCAAAAGCCTGGTCCAATGTCCGGACATTCAGGCTTTTGGCTTGGTGGGATGGTGTTTTGGGTTTAAACGTAAGTTTCTTATGCTCCAAAACCTCGGTGTAAGACTGGAAAGGCTGGGCTGCTAGACTGCCGCTGTACGGCTGTTGCAGGTCGTCAAACTTGTGCGGAAGTGAGAAGGGGTAGGAGGGGTCTCTGGTGTTGTAAGTGCTGGTTGTTACTCGGGCGACGGTGGAGGCTGAAGCGGAGGCTTGATACCTGATCATGACCTCTGAGAGACATGGGGCAGCTGAGGAACGATTGGTGTTTGAGTGGTGGCGGAGGAGGAGGAAGGCGGGAGACAGAGGGTTTGATTGGCTTGTCTGTGTGACGCACGTTGTGTTGAGGCACGGCGTAGGTGTCCGGGCCTTTTTTGGCCGAGTGTTTACCTCACATTTCAAATAATGGAATTCGACTGCATTGACTGGACATGTTGGTGGTGATGTATTCACCACTTAAGGTCTTTGCCTCTATTTATTGACGGTTTACTGGATAAAGGCGCGCTGTAGACATCTGCCTGGGGTTGAGATCGGACGAGGCTTCGCTCAAGTAGAAGGCCCCGGCTTTGAAGGTCCTGGACCCTTTTTGGTCAGGACGGAATTAGCGAGGAGCGGAGTGTTGTTGCGACTGACCTGGGTTGGCTGGGTGGCGGAATCATATCTGCGGACTTCTTAGCGACCTGCCCTATCTCCCTTTTATGTGGCGGAAACCCGTATTGAACACTACCCCATCGGTCTTCCTTCCCGTCCGCACTTTGATGAAGCAGCTCGACAAGCAATTCTGCGGAAATAGACCAGGATGGTATCACGCAATGTCTGTCATGAATTCGCAATCAACACAGGTCGTGACTTGGTCGTCCTGTAACTGTCTGCGCTTATCCATGAAAGCTTGCGGGCTATCAAGCATGGGCACTGCAAGGCGTTGCCTGACTTTTCCGCCCGGGACTTTTTGTCCCGCCGATTGAACGGCTTCCTTACCTCTCTCTGAATGGCATCAGTAACATGGCGTCTGTGCAAGTAGAAAATATCATCCTTTTTGTTGCTCTTGATCTTTTAACATTGTCCTTCTTGTCCCAACAGCATTTTGTCCTCAAAGAGGTTTTCAGGGAAAATGGAGTTCTCCACTGTGGTGGGTAAGATACGACGGGGTTGACATTGGGTTGCTTTAATGTTGGACAGATGTCATGATGATGATGTGGATAAGGATTTTGTGGCCTTGTGTGGACTTGCCGAGTCTGGTGAGGGTAAGGTACTGCTCTAGATTGCAGGTTGCATTAACACTAGAAGGACGCAGATTGGCGACGATGTTCGTTTTTAGCTTAGTTTCACAGGGCCCATGAGCCCATGCGAGGATCAGGCCTGACGGTCCTGCAATCTGACGATCCGCTGGCATGCGTGTTGTCGCAAGCCACTGGAAGGAGCACCTTCTCTCGTACGACTTTACCTCCTAGTGATACCCCCCTCTTTTGCTCGCTTTAACCACCTGCATTCAGCTTCACATGTTCAGAAAATATAAAAAGTTGAAGAAGGGAATGGGAATAGTTTTTGGAAAGTTCATATTAAACAGACAGCAAATTCACAGCTATTTCTCAAATCCCTCTATTCAAAACAAAATATTGTATGAGAGATTCAAATTAACTGCAAGGTGTCTATCTGAACAATCCTGGCTGTGGAAAACGTCCAGAAAAACAGTATCTGTTATGTTTGATATAATAAACTGAGTTTTTTGCACTTTCAAATTCACCTGTGGGTGATATTGAATTGCTGTTTTTAAGTTTACGTAGATGCGTGCGTGCTAAATGAACAGTGCTGGGTGTTCGAAAGTCAAGAAAAAACACATGTATAAAAATGTTATGTTTTGATTATAATAAACGAGTATTTTTTGACACCTATCAAATTCACCTGTGGTGGGGGGGGGGAATATTTGATATTGCTGTTTTAAGATTATACCAATAGAAGATGGCATGCGGGTCAAATGAACAGTTGAGGGTGCACAAAAAGTCAAAAAATAAAAAGAGAAACACTCGTAAAGGTTATGTTTTGATATAATTTAAACGGTTTATTTTTTTGCACCTCTTGTCAATTCACCTGTGGTGAATTATAGGATATTGGCTGTTTTATAGATTTACTGTAGCATGCTGCGTCAAGAACAGTTTGCTGGGTGCGCAAAAGTTCTATAATAAAGACACGCGATAACGTTTGTTTTGTTATATATTGACTGTATTTTTTTGCACCTACTTTCAAATTTGCACCTGTGCTGGGCAATATAGAATTGCTGTTTTAAGTTGTTTCGTAGATGCTTGCGTCAATGAACAGTTGTTTCTGGGTGCGCCTCAAAAAGTCCAAAAAAAACACGGAACTGTTATGTTTTGATATAATTTTACGGTTAATTTTTTGCCACTACTTTCAATTCACCTTGTGTGTGAATATAGAATTTGCTGTTTTAAGATTTAACGTAGATGCTGTCAGTTCAGATGAACAGTTACTGGGTGACGCAAAAAGTCAGAAAAAAAACACCGTGATACTGTTCATGTTGTGATTAATAAACGGTTATTTTTTGCACTTTCAATTGTCACCTGTGGTGAATATAGAATTGTTCTGTTTCTTAAGATTTACGTAGATGCTGCGTCAATTGAACAGTGCTGGGGTGGTCGAAAAAGTACAATAAAAAAACAACGTAAATGTTATGGTTTTGAGTGTAATAAACTGTATTTTTGCACTTTCAATTCACCTGTGGTGAATATAGAATTGCTTGTTTTAAGATTTACGTAGATTGCTGCGTGTGCAAGTGAATGAACAGTGCCTTCGCGGTGTTTGCGCGAAAAGTCAAATAAACACGTAAATGTTATGTTCTTGAATATAATTAAACGTATTTTTTGCCCTTTCAATTCCCTGTTGTGTGTGAATATAGATTTGATGTTTTAAGATTTACGTAGACTGCTGCGTCTAATAATGAACAGTGCTGGGTGCGCCAATAAGACAAAAAAAAAACACGCTAAACTGTTTGATTTTGATTTAATAAACTGTATTTTTTCGCACCACTTTCAATTCACCTATGGTGAAATATTAGAATTGCTGTTTTAAGAATTTAAGTAGAGTGCTTGCGTCAATGAAACAGTGCTCGTGTGTGTGTCAAAAGTCACAAACCAAAAAAATCGTTACTGTATACTGTTTATGTTTTGATATAATAAAGCATGTATTTTTTGCAGGTCCTTTCAATTCCACCTGTGAGCTGTATATAGAATGGCTGTTTTAAGTTTTTCGTAATGATGCGTCAATGAACAGTGCTGGGTGCGGTGCAAAAAGTCAATAAACACGTAACTTGTTATGTTTTGATTTAATAAACGGTATTTTTTGCACCTTTTCACTGTTAATTCACCTGTGGTGAATATCTGAATTGCTGTTTTAAGATTGTACGTAGATGCTGCGTCAATGAACAGTGCTGGGTTGCCGGCAATAGTCAAAAAAAACCACGTAAATTGTTATGTTGTTGATACTTAATAAATCGGTTACTTTTTTGCTCCTTTACAAATTCACTGTGGTGAATATAGAAATTGCTGTTCTTAAGATTTACGTAGATGCCTGCGTCAATGAACAGTGCTGGTGTGCGCAATGTCATAAAAAACGTAGTACTGTAATGTTTTGATATAATAAACTTTGGTATTGTTTTGCGACCCCTTCTCAACACCTGTGTGTTGAATATAGATATTGCTGTTTTAAGACTTTTACGTTATGATTGCTGCGTCTAGATGAAACAGTGCTGGGTGCGCAAAAAAGTGTCAAAAAAAAAACATTGTAACTGTTATGTTTTGATATAATAAAACGGTATTTGTTTTGCCAACTTTCAATTCACTGTGGTGAATATAGATTTGATGTTTTTAAGGATTTTAGTAGATGCTGCCTGTCATTATGAACATGTGCTGGGTGCGGGCATTTTAAAGTCAAAAAAACACGTAACTGTGATGGTTTTCGTACGATACAACGGTGATTTTTGGCAAACAAACAACCTGTGCTGTCTACAAGAGCTTGATGGGTTTGTAATTTTTAAGGCAAAGGTGGGATATATCAACAGTCCACATGTGTAGTGATGGGTAAAATTGAAACACCTATCTGAATGTTTTATGATAATAAATAGTGGAGTTTTTGCAGCTATACAAACGAGACCTGCAGAGTTACTAGAAATTATGTTTATCCAATATAAGTTCAGTGCTGCCCGCAATTTCCAGGAAATATTTCAATTAGCAAACTGTTAATATATAAGTGTTGATTCAAATACAATGTCTATCTCTAAAGCCTGGTTGAGCTTTTTTCCAGCTGTTTCATTTATTAGATAATGAGATTGTCTGTGTTCGCCTCTGGCGCGGCACCCTCCCCCCCGCTCCCACGTCGCCTGTGATTTACAGTGGTAGATTTCTGCTTTTAAAAATTCTCTAGCTAACTAACATATAATGTTTGTCAATCCCTATCTAACTAAATTGGAAGGATCACAGCTAATAGTAGAGGTTTCTCTGTGCCAGATATAGACTAATTTCGCGTTCTGATCTGTTTGGCCACAGGCCAGAACGCAAGGTACGCCTATCACCTATTAGTCCGCTTGAGAGGACCAACTGAGGCTGAAATCAGGGATAGATTGTTCTATGTAAAACGAGGGTATGTGATTTTTCCAGAATGCCAACATTCACATCCATTTCATGACGTTGCACACACATCCTCCACCATGTCTCTATTGTTCTGTAGAATCTGATTTTGTGGCCAGCCAACAATTACAGAGAAAGCACCGGAAAATGTGGATTACTTGCGATCTTAATACGTGATGCACAAGATTTTAAATCCTATTAATTATGCGCTTTGATTGGAAATTACGTGATGTACCTAGTTAAAATACACCTTGCCCCGATTTCAACTTTTGTCGATATAAATCGCTCAACCACATAGTAGATTAACAAATAACAAAATTCAGAACACATAATATAGATTATAGCACCCCGCTTTATAATGGCACTAGACAAAAGTGCCAAAGTAGCACCAATATAAATGCACACACCTATAAGATAGCACTAATATGCACACCTGTGAATTTAGCACCAATGTAGCTATTCTAAAAACGTTTACGTTCTCATTTAGCAGAATCCATAAAGCCAATCTTCCTAAGTGTGGACAGTACACTCAGCTAGTGTTTAGCTATATCTTTGTAGTTCTGTGTTTAGGCAGTCATACCTTATTATGCTCTCCCTTTTGTATCCTAGTTGTTTTGTGCATGTGTAGGCGATCCAGCCGCGTATCGCTCCATGTCTCTCCTGCCGCAGCTTAAATACTTTGCGTAACGTCAAACTTCCTACCGGAGAATCAGTTAGAAATCTAGGTAGGACAGCCTAAACACAGAGAACTATAAAGATATCGCTTCAACAGCCAATGTGTGTTAGAATGGTGAGGCAGTTATGTGGTTTTCTTGACTAAATGATGAAGTACTGGAAGTTTTTTGACATTAGCGTACATTAGGGATTTGTGTCTTCTTTTGTTCGGCCTTACAAACTGTTACCACGTGACTATGTGAGATATACCATATAACTAGCCTAAAATATTTAAATTTTAAAGTCTCTGAGGCTATCAATGGCTAAAATTGAATTGATTTGGCTTAAATAAACAGAAGGGAAAAGTAAGTTTTGCATATAATAAACTGAAATAAAATTCTTAATGTGGCATCGAACAACGTAGTCACTTAACAATTTTCTAATGGGTGTTTATTTTCCAAATTAAAACTAATTCAGTGTCATGCTGATCTAATGTGATTCTGTTTTCCCATAAGGATAAATGCTAAATATTTCATTGCAAAATCATAATGTGACACTCCTTTATGATTACAGTATTCCCTTGGCTATCTGTGCTGTCTGAAAGCCTGATATGTAAATTTAAATGTACGAGATTTAAGGAAGTAATGAACCATAGGAAATACACCAGAGCCCTATAAACTATCAGGACTCCATCTGTGAATGTAGTGCAGCCTGGAAAAAAGGACAAGCTTGAAATAAGCCGTTCTGCTGATCTACAACATGGAACAATACAATTTTACAGATATCACTGTCACAAAAGCTCCTTCGTTTAAAATTATCATCTAACTTTTATGGGAAAATAAAAAGACATCTATATTTTATTAAGCCCTATCCACAGTGTACTTTACACAATGCCCATGTTATAGTATACTTTACAGAAAAGTATTTTAGATGTATCATCAGATACAATATCTGCTATTGGTGCCACTGCTTGCCTAAAAGTATCACAACACATGTGATCTGAGCTAATGAATTTCATGGTTCCCATTAACTAATAATAATGGATTGTGAAAGAGACATAAATGGGTGTTGAAGAGCTTATGTACTATCACTTCAATGGAGTCATTTGTTCTGTGTCTGCCTTAAAGTAGTACTTGGTTATTTAGCTACTCACTGTGTTGACATACAGGTTCTCTGTGCATGAGGCTATTGACGTAATCAGCCCAGGGGCGTTGCTAGGGTCCCAAAACATCCGGGGCCCGGGCCCTGTGTTAAGTTTTGCTCAGTAGGGCTGCGTTCACACTGCATTTTTCACGCCCCATGAACTGCGGCATAGATTTTTACAGACGAAAAAACTGTAGCCAGCGCGTCCCTCTGAAGTTCTCACCTTTATTTGCTCTCCCCAGAACAGGGAATCCTAGCTTTCAGTGACAGCTATGAATTACCATAATGTCGACCCGTATGTCGGGTGTATTGAAGCACAATTACGTGCCGAAGTACGGACTGACATTACGTGGTGTGAACATACACAGTGTATTTGTGGGGCATAACTGTACTGTAATGCGCCCAAAATACGCCCCACAAATACGGTAAAATCATAGCGGTGAGTGCTATGATTGCCTGCTGTTTTCCCTGGCACACAGAACCCACCCATAAAAATAAGTGACGTGCCACAGGGCGAAAAGTGAAAGTGGATGGGAGGTTGCCGTAGCGCTGCTGAAATTACACACTGGAGACCACGTACTTCCACCAGCAGGCGTATTGCGGTGCGCACAGGTACGTGCCACTACACGATGTGTGAACATGCCCTAAGGGTATGTTCACATGGCGTACTGCTGCATGTACTCTACTCGCTGCAGTCGCTGTTCGTTTTGAAAGTACGCGCTGTTCAGTGGGGCCCCATTCACCTGCATTCTCACTTCTCTCCCTCGGCGTACAATACGATCGTATTGTACGCTGAGGGAGACAGACATAATTCATAGCTCTCTATGAGAGCTATGAATTACCATAATTGTAGCGGCATGTGGTATATTGAAGTGCAAATACATGGTGAAATGCGCCCCACAATTATGCCATGCTTAGAGGAAGCGTGTGTCTACACGCGAAACAGCTGTTGCCGGCTTGTCAAGTCTTAGCGTGGTCTTGTGTATCCCGTACGCCTTTTTTCTATGGAGACAAGTTGCTGAATAAAGTAAGGTTTTTACTCTATTACCTTTGGTGAGTGCCGTGAAGTTTTCTACTCTGCAAATAGTACTTTACAGTGACTGTCTTTTTATATTCACGGAGCACCACCTCTATTTTTGGTAATATGTGCTGTACCGTATGAAGATCTGGAACTGCATATATCTATCCATTTTTTGCTAGACAGAGTGGTGCCGGAGCAATTGTCTCTTTATTGCCGGAGATACATACATGTATACAGAGACATGTATCCACACATGTACACATGTATACAGACATATATACATTTAGTACAGTTCACATTCAGGTTGTTTCACTATTATACTATCTAGCACTGGTCTCTACAGTGAGGCTACTCACTCACTTGAGACCTCCATGATATGGGCATCTGCTGGAGCTGCTGCTGTTGAAGCCATAACGAATGCAGTGCAGCAGGAGATGGTCCTGGACCCAGGAGCACAGCAGGGGGCGGGGCCTCTCTCTCACTGTTGGTCTGTGTGCTGC
The DNA here is from genome assembly GCA_025379985.1 of Phyllomedusa bahiana. NCBI lineage: Eukaryota > Metazoa > Chordata > Amphibia > Anura > Hylidae > Phyllomedusa > Phyllomedusa bahiana. The sequence continues at coordinate 54,444 of JAODAL010019274.1, forward strand.
TGAACTTCCTGACTGTGCCGGGACCTTGTGCTCAGCGCGGCTGCAGCATATAGGGTCCTGACAATCAGGAGCTTCAGTGTGACAGGCGCCCCCTCCTCCCTCCTAAGCGCCCGGCACCCCGACGGTCTCCCTTCCTACCTGCACTGAGAAACGGCCCGAGCTGTATGTGCGTCCTCTGGACTCACAGTTAAATAGATCGTCGGCTCTCCAGGAACACAGTACCTGTAACCCGACGATCTGAGTGAGGTTCGGGGCACAGGCAGGATTGTTCGGGGCTTGTGCCCCTAATAATCCTGCCTAGCGACGCCCCTAAATCAGCCTAGATTAAATGTATGAAAAATATCCAGTCACAGTAATCTACAAATTTTAAACAATTAAATGAACCACTTTTTCATTTGAGGTGTTTTATTATAAAAAAATATGGCCAATTCTACAATCTAACCTTAATATTGTTGTTCATGAACATAGAATCAAAAGGTGTGGGGAAAAATACATTTTAATGTAAAGTATACTTGAAGATTCAGGTAACTTTTCAGGATAACTTAATGAGGGGTAGCATTATTATTGACCATTATATTACTTGCATATTTCATTTTTCATCAGTTTCCACTATGCAGGCTCCATATCAAATTTAAGTTGTCCCTGAGCTAATGGATGGAGACTAGATTCTCTAATGTCTCGCATACACTGCATGCACATACACACAGCCCATCTACACATACATACATGGCTTCACTATATCTCTGTAGCACACCCCGAGAAGTAGCAGCAGCATGGAGAACATTATAGAGCAGTACTAATTAGAGTATGTTTAGAATAAAGCAATCCATGCCTTTCTCTGTCTCTCCAGTCATTTCCCTCTCCCCTCTCTATAGAACCTTATGGGCAGCACATAACCTGATCTCTCAGTCAGTTAACAGTTATCTTGTAAACACAAGACCTGTTTTTAGTGTTTTTTTTAGAATGAATGGTAAGTTTAGGAGGGAAGGGGGAGCAGACAAGGAGTCTAAAAAGTATAGAAGGAAGCATTTTTCTTTGTTTAAGGCTATAAACTTTACTGCACGCTGGTTTCAATTCTTTAACAATATGACATCTGATCCTATAAATAAAAATGGCCCCTCTACATAAAATGTAATAAAAGTAACAAAAGTGTGTATAAAAATTATAAATTTATATCTATATAGCATTTTTCATCAGTTTTCTTGAGTCCAGGCTCAATTTTAAATATAGGTTGTCCCTGAGCTTGTGAGTGATAACTAGCTGCTGTCATGTATCCCATACAATTAGTCTAAAAAAAATGAGAATCTAGCAAGAGAACAGAGTGACTTTTAATGACTATACTTATTATTTTTAAACTCTTATCAGTTTTCAAGTTTTAAAACTTAACTTTTATTATGTATAACATTTAACCTCGATACATACTATTTAAAAACCTGATTTCTAACCTCTCAGTTTGTCCCTTTCTAATTGTGAAGGAATAACTCCTTTTCTATTATCAAGTCTGGTTGAACGCCACCTATTAGCAGGGAAACCCTATATATACAGTGATTTGCTATCTCCAAAAAGGAATCCAAGACATCTTTCTTGGCCAGTCATCCCTAATCTGATGGACATGAAACATATGAGGTTTCCTTGTGAGACCCGCTGCAGCGGGTAACACAGTAGAAAGAGGTAAGAAATCACAAATTAAAATGTCATGCCTGACCTCCCCAACATGTTTCACCAGCTAACTGGCTTCATCAGGGGATAGAGGTCCAGTCCAATGTGGTCTAGCTCATTTCCTTTTATATGATCTTAGGTACACACCCTATTCAGGTGCTCACCAATTGGCCACCAGAGATTCAACAATACCTATTCCCCCTTTTTTCTCCCCTGCATGCATACTGATACTATTTACTGCTGCTGATGCGTTCTTATAAACAACATTCCTCAAGCAAATTCACCATCTCCATAGCGGGCTTCCGCACTTTCTTACCATGCCGCCCGTGCCTGCGTACTGTACCAATGGACATTTTTGCCCTAACTGTGACAGACTTCCGTCCAACCTCTCTCACATTACTGCGTCTGCGCGGCTCACCTAGAACAAATTAAGCGGAATAGATATTACATTTTACAGCACATTGCTGACTTTGTCCCTTCCCATAAACCTTTTCCCCTCTATGTCTAATATGCATATTCATTGGGAATACATACTCCATTATACGGTACATTGCTACCTTTAAGTTTGCCTATGGCAAAATAGTAAATATTGTATCCCATACAATACACACAGATCCTGCCCCCCTTTTACCGTTATTTCATACCCTAAGAAGTAGCAGCAGCAGCATGGAGGACATTGTTTTTCAGTATTGAGTTGCATATGTTGTGAATTATAACACTATAAACTATAGTATATAAGCTATAACACTAACATATGGAGTGAGTTATAACACTAACTAGAGCTGTCTTTCTGTCTTTGTTTGTTTCTCTGCCTCTCTGTCAAACTACTTCCGCCTAGCTCCACCCCTCTCCTTAGACTACTGTGGGCAGCATGTAACCTTATCCCTCAGTCTGACAGTTGACAGTTGTCTTGTGAACACAAAACCAATTTCAGTTTTCAAGAGTGGATTATTAGTTTAGGAGTGAGGGGAGAGCAGACAGAGAGCACAATAAATATAGAAAAAAGCATTTTTTTCTCTCTCTGATAATAATATGAACTTCTGCACCCTGTTTTCCTTACTTCAGCAATATGAGATCTGCTCTTAAAATAAAAATAGTTGCTCTACATCAAATATAAGTATCAAAAGTGGAAATTAAAAACAGAAAAAAAAAAACAAAACGTGTCACCAAAACTTTCATAAACTATCAATGACATATAAAATCAATACTGAACAAGCAAAAGCAGAAATAAATTAAATATTAATATTAATACAAGATAAAATATGAAGACTTACATTTCATCAGTTCTAAAAATCAATGGAAAAAGGAGGAGGTGGGAAATAACAATTTCAATAATGATATCCATTTCTATTAGAGACAATATTGTAAAATAATTGCCATTGGACATCATTTTGATCATCTTCATTTTTTTAGCAATTTATTGCAGTCTGTTTTTGAGATTGTTATATTTTTTCTCTTGGGTCCATGCATTATGAATATATACAAGAATGTAAGACGTACTCCTTGATCAATTTAACGGTGTTTGCGGAACTTTTTATCTAATACAATATAATTATATCTCTCGCCAGCTACATGTTTTAATTTTTATATAAGTATAAAAGGGCCCCTACAAAAAGTAAATTTGAAAAAAAAATTTGGCCCAGTAAATTTCCAAGTGGGGGAAAAATTTAAAAAACTTTTTTTTTAAATCCCAATGTTTTTAAAAGCGAAAAAAGACTTAGAAAAAGACTCTTACTGCTTGAACACATAATGCTTTTTGGGAAACAGTTCCCCTTAAAATCAAAAGCGTTTAATTAAAAAAACAATGACAAATTTTTAAAATTTTTGGCCCAACTCTAGTCACATGACCCAAGGGGAAATTTTTTTTTAAAAAAAAGGCCTTTTTTAAACCCCTGGGTTCCCCTTTTAAAAAACCCACAAATTAAAAAATATATTTAAAGGGCCTATAAAAACCAACAACATTTTTTAATTTTGTTTATAAATGTCGTGTTTTCTTATTAAGCCCCTGGGGGGATAACTGTCCCCATCTGATAGACCCACCAACCCTCCCTTTTTTAAAATATTTTTTTGCGATGATCCCCCCTCTCGTGGTTTTTAATATTCCCCTTAAACCCATGAAAGAAAAATGCGGTCCCCCCTTGTTTTTTTTTTCTTAAAATTTTTTGAAGCCAAGACTTTCCCCTATTGCCAGGGGTTTGGTGTGTCTGATAAAATGACGGCATTTTTCAAATTTTTAAATGTGTAGATGTACTCCCATATAATGAAGTGGGAAAAAAACCGCGGGTTTTTACATATAAAACAAAATTTCTCGTGTTGAAATTTTTTAATATGATAAAATGAAAAATTTTTATTTTGGGGTTATAGATTCAAAAACCTTTGTAATTTCAATATATCCACACCAAAAACACGGGCAGGGCCCACATTTGTATAAACCTTTGTTTGTGAGCCAACGGGGAGTACTGACATGGGTTTTCTGATTATAAATAGACTGGGAGAAAAAAAAGCCCCAGAGTCGGGCCTTTTTTCGAGAGACAATCTAACACCTTCCTCTTCCAAAGCTTTTTTAATTTTAAATTTTGGGGCCAATATAAATTTGGGCAAATTTTTTTTTACAATTTTCACAATATCCCCAAAAAATGAGGGGTATATTGGGTGGAAAATACTATACTATTCGACATGTGTTTTAAACCCTTTTTGTGAGGGCTAAAAAATTTTCCCTTGTAAAATTAGCCACTTTCTTTTTGGGGCCCCATTTTAAATTCCATTGGGGGAAACCCCCCTGTGCAGGAACGAAACAAGCATCTTGTTCAAATTCTTCATATTTTCTGAAAAAGAAAAAAGTGTCTTTTTTTATTCTATTAATTCCAAAACCCACGGGAGATTTTTTTTTTACGTGAGGTGAAAGCTGGACTTAGGGGCCCAGAATCGAATCTAGCTGGAGGGTTTTTCGGAAAAGGAGAACATAATTCCTCCATTCAAATTAAACCCTTTTAAAATGTTTTCTAGGTAGTTAATTGTATTAAAAACGCCATTTATATTTAAATTTTAAGATTCATGTCCCTTCAAAAATTTTACATTTCTGTCCAAAAATTCCCAAAACCTCACCCCCGTACCCCCCCACCCCCCAAAGGGAACCAAAGGAGGTTTAATAACACCATACCACCAATGATGTGGGAAAAGGTTAGGGCAATCAATAGAGTAAAGAAAACCCCTCCTCCCAAAGCTTTCATGAAAATTCCGCCAATTTAGGGCGAAAATTTCGCCCCCCTTACGAACCCCGGCCTTTTATGAAAAAATCCTTATCAAAACTGAAATAATTGTGTTTTTTAAAAAAGAAAATCAACCGCCATTATAACAAACTCTTAACCCCTTTTGTATGTCACAAAAACCCTAAAAATTTAAGGGTTTCCCAAAAACCGATAAGGGGATGATCATGGGAATTTGAGGGATACAAATTTATCACATCACAGGTACCCCCGATAAAAATTTGAACCCCCTGGTGCCTGGGGCCCTTAAAAAGGGGACCAAACTTTTTGAATCTTTAATAACCCGGAAAGGGCTAAAAACCCAAAGGCTGAAAATTTTCATCCCCCAAGCCCCAAAAAACTCAAACCCCCAACTATTCCCGCAACAATAGGCCCAACCCGGGGGTGGGAAAAGGGTTTCTTTATTAAAACTTTGGGGGGGAGTGAAATACCCCGGGGTTATTTTATATCTAAAGAATAATTTATTTTGCCCAAAGGGAGTTGTAATTGCAACCCCTGAACGCCTTAGACAAAAATTTTTTTTAAAATTTTCCCCGAAAAAGGTTTTTTGTTGGAAACTACTGAAGGGGCCGATTTGTGGGACATCCTGTTTAAAAATTTTTAAATTTTAGGGTTTTTGTACAAGCCAGCCTTTAGTAAACACTAACCCTCCCCCCCTTTGTCAGCCCCCGTACTATTAAAAACCTTGTTAAACGCTGATTTGTAATTTAAAATTCTTTTTTTTTTTTTTAGAAATATTAAAAATGGACGGTTCCCTTTTTATTTTATCTTGGAATCCCGGGGGGATCACATTTCCCATTCTCCTGAAATAAATCTTTAAACCTATAAAGGGCGTGAGGCAAAAGGATAAAAAAAAACGGGTCCTCTTTTTTTACATTTTGTAGGGATGGGGGTAGGGGGGGAAACAGCACCCTCACTCTGCAAAATTTTCCCTAAAGAACTAAAGGGTTTTTCAGATTTTCCCAAAATATGGGAAAAACGGAGTTTGGTTTAAAAGCAAAGGGGGCCCCGTTCACACCAATAATCCCCCCCGAAAGGGCATCTACATCTACAAAATCTGAAAATTTATTTCTTAAAGTTATTTTTTTTGGCCCAAAAAAGTTAATATCCATCAACGTGTTATATAGGGCAAATTCCTACGGTGAAAAACCCAGCCCTTTGGGACAATAAAGAATCTGTTCTTTCCGTGAGGATATAACTAGCGGGTTAAACACAGGTAAATCAAATTTGCGTTTCCGCGAGTTCCCCACATGTTTTTTTTATGCTTTTTCCCAGATCTTCTAATGCGTTTTTTGACTGTTTGTTGGAACCTTTTGTATTTTTTCTCGATAACATACCCCATCCATTACATCAGATGTCGAAGTATGGGTAATCTTTGACATCGAAGTTGCTGAATTCTCAGTTGACGTTTTCAACCGGAAAGGGAAACATTGTTGCACCCCCCGTTCAATTTTAAGGAACAACGCTCGGGGAGACCTTATAGGTGAAAGACGCAAAAATGTTTCCTTTCCGGGTTGAAACGCAAACTGGAATTCAGCAACTTCGATGTCCAAAAGTTTTATCCTACTTCACATCTGATGTAATGGATTGGCGTATGTTATCGGAAAAAATAAAAAGGTTCCAAAACCCATCAAAAAAACGATTAGAAATCGGAAAAAACATAAAAAATCAACGGCAACCCGGAAACGCAAAAAATTTAGATTCCCCCTGTGTTTAACCTTCTAGTTTTACCCTCCGGAAGAACAATTCTTTTTTGTCAAAGGTTGGGTTTATTCCAGCTGGGAACTTTGCCTATATAACACGTTGATGGATATAACAAATTTTGCCAGAAAAATAATTTAAGAAATTTCTCAGAAATTTTAATTTTGGACCTCGGGGGATTATTGAGGGGAAAGGGGTCCTGTTTAAACCCAACCCCGTTTTTTTCATACTTTTGGGAGGATATCGAAACTTTTTGCTTTACGGATTTGCAGATGGGGTGCTTTTCTCCCCACCCATCCCCTACTAATGAAAAAAAAGGAGCGATTTTTATCCTTTTTCCCTTTCACGTCCAAGGATTAGATTTTTTTTCAGTAGAATGTGGAATTGTCCCCTCCGATTGAAAGGGATAAAATAAAAAATGAACGTCCTATTTATAAATTTCTAAAAAAAACAAAAGTTTAATACAAACACGATAACAAGATTTAATAGTACGGGGAGCGCAAAGGAGGAGGGGATAGTTTTACTAAATGCTGGCTTGTAAAAAAGCTCATTTAGAATTATTACGGATGTCCACACTATCGGCCCCTTCATTAGATCCAACGGAATCTTTAAGGGAAAAGTTAAAAAAATTATTGTCTGATGGGAATCCGGGGTGCAATTACAACTGCTGGCAGATAAAATTATTCGTGATCCCAATAACCCCGGGTATTTCACTCCCTCCCCAAGATACATAAACAACTTCCACCCCCGGGTTAGGCCTATTGTTGGGGAATGGGTTTTGTGGGTGGTTTTGGGGGGCTTGGGTGGATGCTTTTTTGCAGCCATTTTTTAGACCTTCCGGTTCATTAAAAGATTCTAAAGTTTGGTCACCATTAGGGCCCCGGGCCCCATGGGGTTCTAATTTATCGGGGGTACCCTGGGGTTTGATCTTTTTGTATCCCTCTTCCCCCATGACAGCCTTAGGGTCTTGGAACTATCTTTCACGTTTTCGACATACTAAAGAGGTAAGGTTTGTTATTTTGCGGTTGATTTCTTAAAAAACACAATTATTTCAGCTTTGATAAGGATTTTTTCTAAGGCCGGGGTTCGTCAATGGGGGCAAATTTTCGCCCCATTGGCGAACATTTCAGGGCACATGGGAGGAGAGGTATCTTTACTCTTTGATTCCCCCTACCCCCCCCCACATCAGTGTATGGGTGTTAATAGACACCTGCTCCTGTTGGGGGGGGACGGGGGGTGAGGTTTGGGGAAATTTTGGACAGTAGTCAATTTTAATGACTGAATCTTAAATTCACTATAGAATGGCAGAAAAAACAATTAACTACCAGACTCACTTTGAAGGGTAATTTAATGGGGAATTGAGTTCTGCCTTCCGTAAGCCTACGTAGAATTCGATTCTACAGGGTAATCCGTCATTCACCTCACGAATTAAAAATTCCCATGGTGAATTAATGAGAATCAAAAAACATGTTCCTTTTAGAGAAATATGAAGAATTTGAAAAAGAGCTTGCATTCGTCGGCACAGAGGGGTTTTTCCCCCAATGAATTTGAATAGGGCCAAAAAGAAATGGAGATTTACAGGGGAAAAATTTATTAGAACCCCACAGAAAAATTTAACACATGTGAAAAGTATAGATTTTTCCCCCCAATATAGCCCCCAGTTTTGGGGTATTTTGGAAATTGTAAAAAAAAAAATTTGCCCATTCTAATTGCCAACATAATATTAAAAAGTTTTGGAAAGGAAGGTGTTAGATATGTCTCCGAAAAGGCCGACTCTGGGCTCTTTATTATCCCCATCTATTTATATCAAAACCCCTGTCATACTCCCCGTTTGGGTCACAAACAAAGGGTTATAAAAATGTGGCCAGCCCCGTGTATTGCGTGTGATATATGCAAGTTACAAAGGTTTTTAACTATAACACAAAATAAAAAAAAATCAAAATTTTTTCTAATAAAATTTCAACACGAAAAATGTTGTAATATGATAACCTGCTGTTATGCCCCTCTTTAGTAATAGGCAGTACTCTAAGCATTAAAAAAAAATTTGAATTTCCCCTAATTTATCAACCCCCCAAACCCTGGGAATAGGTATGTCTTTGGCTTTAAAACATTTTATAGAAAAACACAAGGGATACCGCAGGGTTTTTTTTTTCATGGGGTTTAGAAGGGGTAAAATTTAACCAGCGGGGGGGGGATCATCGCAAAAAAAATATTGTTTTGGGGGGCTTGGGGGGATCTATCGTGGGTACACATTATCCCTTAGGCTTAATAAGAACACACATAAATATAATATTAAGAAGTTTTTTGTTTTTATAGGCTTAAGTATATTTTATAATTTGGTTTTGTACGGGCAACCCAGGGTTAATAGCACGCCCCCTTATATGTGACTAGATTGCCTATAAAAATCTTTTTCATTGTTAGTTTAGACACGCATGATTAAGGGTCTGTTTCGAAACGATTAGTGGTTCAGCAGTAAGATGTTTTTTCTACAGTCTTTTTGCTTTTTAAAAACGATGTATAAATAAAAAGTTTTTAACTTTTTTTCCCCCACTTGGATTGGCTGGACAACTTGTTTTTTTTTAATTGGACTATTACCTGGATTTTTTGGTCCGTCCGCGCTGCCCGGGGGTGGAGCAATTTTTTGGGTGTACAACCTGTTTGTGATGGGGCTTCTACAAAAAGTATAGGCAAAGTACTTCATGTAAAAACCCCTCAAATGACAAAAAGACATTCCCTTATTAGAATAAAGGATTTAATTCCCAGAGAAAAGCCTTCTGTGCTCTGAAATTGGAAAAGCCGTTTTAGGGTGGTCACAGCAAAACAGTTGAGGGTTTTAAAAAGGCTAATAACTACTTTTCTACTAAATAATTTTTAATACCTTGTAGCGTTAAAAATTTTAGATCCCTTAATGGAATTTTAGGACAGAAATTAATATTTTTAGGGAGATTGGGTTCGTGCCTTTTGGGTTCCCAATCCCTTTATCAATAGGGGGAAATAAGCTAAAAAGCCCCATCCTCCTCCCTTCAACCACGTGTTTCCCCACCCTTGGTTGAAGTTGATGGACAGATGTATTTTTTCAAATGTACTAACAATGAAATATGTAAATACTTTAGAATTTTTTCAAAAAAATGAAATGAAAAAGAGCATCAAAACATTTTTTCTGTCAAGTATATTTGCTATTCCACATTTGATTTACATTATTTGGATTGTACCAACATTTCACACCATAAGTTGTTAATCAAATCCTTATTTTGATTAACTCTGGCTCAAAAGATGGCAAATAAATCTTGTGATATGTCTTCTTTATGGTATCTGCTTTTTCCTTTTCTAATCTTTGCAGTTTTGAAATAATATATTATAGCTACATGAAAACCATTAAGATGCTGCTACTAGGAAATCTTTTTTTATGTACTTTGTTTTGTTTTGCGTCACCACCAAAATTTAGCTCAACTGAATATAGTAGCTTACTTTGTTGAATTTGTTTTTGATTTAAAGGGATATTCCCAAGTGAAATATTTCCACAAATGCCATAAATTAGTGATATGTGTGGGTTTCACTTCTGCAACTCTATGTATTGGGAAAATTGGGTCTCTGCAACCTGGGCTCACTAATTCATAGTAATGGGTTCCCCAAAAAATGTAGTGGAATAGTTATTTTGCTTCTGTATGGCGCTCTCCTTTGAAATTTATATAAGAGTATACAGTGAAGGAAATCATTATTTTATTTATCAATGAAAAGCATTAAAAGTAGTAAATTGGCATATAGAGTTGTACTGACCCGTGGGATGAAGTTAACATGTCAGATATACTGCATGGTTAAATACATAAACCTTAAAAACTGGTGTTTTTTCCCATTCCACCAAGGAATTTTTCTTTTTGGTCTTCCAATACATTTCAGTACATTAGATGGTACATTAACTGGTACCATTAAAAATACAACTTGTTCCATAAAAAACAGAACTTCAATAAAAGAATATAAAAGTTGTTATTGTCAAAAATTGCTGGGTGATAAATGAGTTAAAAATCCTTCATTTCCCCTTCAAGAGTTTAAAGGGGTTTTCTCACTATAAAAAGATCAGCTTTCAATATGAAGGGACAGTTAGGTGAAGACTTTTTTAAACACATTAGTCAGTGGGTTTTACTTTGGTTATGAGATAAAAAAGATTAAAGATGAGATCTTTTGCTCTTTAAGCCAATGGACTATTTAACACCCTCTGTGTTCTATGGACTATGGGCGACATGTATCAATGAGGCTGCGCCAGAATTCTGGCCTCAAATAGCTGTAGTAGGCCAGTTCTATAGATGTATGAACAAGCGTACTCCAAACTTTGGCGCGATAAGTGCCTCGGTACCGCGCCAAAAATACTTTTTAATGTGCCAAAGTTTTGAGGCGTTCTGGGGGCGTCGCACCACATTAGTAGACACATTTATGATTCTTTGATGCCAAAACTTTGGTGTAGAACAGTTACAACAGCCAGACCAGGGTAAAGGTGGTCTGCCTGAGTCTGACTTGTCGTATAGGTAATAGACTCCGCCTGTTTGTATGAATTGCTGCAGAAGATCAGGTTCATACATTCTGGCTCATTCTACATTACCTTAACGTGATTTAGAACTGGTCTATCAGCACCATAATTCATACATGTCGCCCTCTAGTTTACCATCGTTATTTGTTTATTGTTAAATTGTTTGTTATTGTTTCATAATTTATTATTCCACAGATTTGCCCAAACAAGATAATAGGGTTTAATCGTTTGCAAAAAAACTGAACGGGTTTTTTTGTGCTACACAAGGGCTTGAGTTTAAGAAAGTATCAAAATGGGATCTGTGTAATGATATTTTAATTAAGACTCAGATTGATCACATCATTTTGGAATAGGGAAGACCTGCAAAGACCCAACCTGGGATGGAAAAGAATAATTCATGGGGCTGGACCAAAAAGTCTGCTTTTTGGGGGGAATTTTATTCCTTACAGCACAAGTACAGTGCTAGGCACCTCTGCGTGGGTGGTGTATGACCTTAACCAATGGACTGATGACAATAGGTGGGAGGGATGTGAGAGCCAATTTGAACTTAAATTATCTATGGACATTGTTCAAAAGGATTTAGGTGATTGGGAGGCCATGATTTCTCCATTTTTTAAAGTAAGATTGACGTGCTGTAAACTGGGGGAGAATATACGGGGACGCACTAAATGAAAAACAGATTTTTAAAAGTAACTCAAGGTGTAGAATTGCTCACCTGATGGTGTTGTACAATATGGTACAACACAAAACAGCATTAAGATCGATATCATCAACAGGTTCCCGTAGCGAGCCGACGGTTCTAAATCAGGGGGGAATCGCCCCACCGGGGATCCACGGACATTTCCCTTCTTTTCATTTAATAAACATGACACCACAAAGTGGTTAATACCCAGGAGTCATCAGTTGTTACTTTTACTCCCACGCAAAATTTCCTCTAAAGAATCAAAACGTACCCATTTATTTAAAAAACACACCATTACAGTTGAGCGGACACATTAAATCAAGGGGAATAGTGGGAAAACCCATAAAATTTAAAAACACGAAAATTTCCCAAATTCTCCTACAAAAAAAATTAAGAGCCTTGGTGTAATACATGTACTCTATACTTGTCAAATATTATCAAATGTTAAAAAGTCTGAGTGTTTTGTGTTGTTAATTGAATAATGTTGTACCGGTTAGCCCCAAAAAATTTGACAATATGAAAAAAATCAGCGATACCTTTTAGAGGCAACGAGTATTTTGAAGTGAGCTTTTCGAGAGGGCTAGCCCTTCTTCAGACTGATGTTATACAACAAACTAAAATACCCACTTTTTATACATGGGCATGGATCTTCAAAGGATCTTTTGAATTCTTAAAAATAACAAAAACGAAATAAAGGGACAGCAGTTTTTTTTACAACCTGTCAAGAATTAAAAATCTGGAAACTTGTAGGCGTGACGGGGGTGTTTAGTAAAATTTTTATTTCGCGCTTCCCCTCCGTGTTGTTAATTTATCGATAGAACAGATCAAGTGGGGGAGTGTAGGAATATATATGATTACTGTGAGAGTATATATTTATATATATTGAATATTGAAAACCCCCTACAATTAACACAAAACATCAAAACAGGCTTTGCAATCTTGCAGGGCCTTTTGGGAAACTCGTATTAAGCTAGCCCATTTTGCAATTTAATATGTAAACGGGTAAAAACATTCCTTCCTAAAAGAAATGCATTTCCTGCAGAATTGACAATCTAGGCTAGTGGGGGCTTTTTTAAAAAAGCTAGATCATGAGTCTTTCACTTTTACAGAAGCCAAAACAGAACTTTTTAAAAATACCTGGGAAATTTAAGCAAAATGTATTCCTATAGGGAACAAGTAGGTTGAGTGATTACTTTGGGCCCCAAAATCAGTCAGGTCGATATCACCATCATGACAAGATATCGACGGGCGATGAAATTAGATCGTACCATTAAATCTAGGGAAAACAAAACCTTCATTCTTACACCCCCAAAAAGGGCTGGAGAAGCTGGAATTAAATCCACTACAGTAAATGGATACTGCTACATCCAGGCAAAAAACACTTAGGTTATAAAGCACAGAAAAAAAATCACAGACCATTCACTATCCCTTCTTGTACCACAGCATTAGCCTTAAACCGCATGACCCACAAAATTTAAAAAGGGCCAAAGGGAGATAAAATTTAACCATAATTTTACTTGAACTGGCATTGAAAAACCCTGGCCTGGGAAACCCGCATGAGCCCAAAACCGAGCCCCCAATTTAAAAGTGCCGGGAAAAAGGGTCTTCAACCACCATTTTTGTTTCACTGGACATAGACTATCCCGCCGGGCCCAGCAGAGCCCCAAACCTGCATGACCCCCAAATTTAAAAAATGCCGGGAAAAAAGGGTCTTTCAACCCATTTTGTTTCACTGGGCATTGACTACCTGCCGGCCACACATGAGCCCCAAACCTCATGACCCCAATTAAAAAGCCGGAAAAAGAGTCTTTTAACCACTATTTTTAGTTTCACGGCATTGATTATACCTGTTTTTTACCACAATGACCATTAAAAACCCTTTTGACCCACAGATTAAAAAGTCAAAAAAAGGAGTCTTTCACCACCATTTTTAGTTAACTGGACTTTAAAATAATTTCCGGACCCCGAAAACCATTAAACCTGCATGACCCTCAAATTTAAAAAGTGCGGGAAAAAAGGGGCTTTCAACCACCATTTTAGTTTCACGACATTGACTGTACCTGTTCGTACCACAGTTGACCATTAAACCTTTTGACCCCAAAAAATAAAAAGTGCCTGAAAAATTAGTCTTCAACCACCATTTTTTTTTTCACTAGATATTGACTTACCTGTCCTGGGCCACAGCATGACCCAAACCTGCTTACCCCAGTTTAAAAAGTGCCGGAAAAAGGAGTCTTTCAACCACCATTTAGTTTCACGGACTTTGACTATACCTGTCCTGGGCCCAGCATGAGCCCCAAACCCATGACCCCAGTTAAAAAAGGCCAAAAAAGGATCTTTCAACCCCATTTTAGTTTCACGGACATAACGTCCCTGCCCGGGGGACGCTTGCCCCTCCGTATGATGGGGGACCAATTGAGTTTTCATTTGGGAAAATCGGGGTTAAACCCGCCCTTTTCCACCCAGGCCCCCTTTTTTTTTTGGCATTTTTTTTCTCATTTTACCAACGTGCGGAGAAATTGTCTTTTACTTTGTTCTCGTCCGTGCCCCATACCCATGTCCCTGAAAACCACATTGGTCAAGTTTTCCTTCCCTTTCCTTGTACAATTAAAGGGAATTTTTTTAACACTATTTTGTACATCAAGTTTTTTAGTTTTTTAAAATTCTAGAAAACCATTTTAAAATAGGAGGAATCCCACCATTCTTTGTTTCTTTTTTTTAAATTGTTTAAATGGTTTGTCTCAATACGGGGTTTTGATACATGTTAAATATTTTTTGCAAAAACAATCATTTTGCATATTGTCCTTTTAAATATGTGTCCAAAACCTTTCCCTGTTTCGCAGCACCTCCCCCTTGACCACCTTGAAATGTGAAAACAAATGTCTGTTTAAAAAAAACATTTTTTTAAAAAGGGACCTGAGAAATAGCTGCATGTCACAGCAAAATCCCCCAAAAATTCATAACATACCCATAAACCCATTTTTTTTTGGGAAAATTGTGAAGAACAAATGTCGTTAAAAAAAACATTTTTTTATAAAGGCCCTTTTATATAGCTGAAAGCACGCAAAATGCCCCCAAAAATTTCAAAGCATGACCCTTGACCCCTTTGGACAATTGTGAAGAACAATTTTTTAGAAACAAAATTTTTTTTTATAATAGGACCTGTATTTTGCTGCTTTTTCAAAGCACATCCCCAAAAAATTAAAAAAAAGACTTCTCAGCCCGTTAAAAATTGTGAGGGAGAAATGCCATTGAAGCCCCTTTTCGTCCAAAGGCCCATGATTTTTGCTGTACCCCAGAAAAAAAGCCCCCCAAAAAATTATAAAATGACTTCTCACCCACTAAAAAAAAATTGTGAGGGAAATGCCACTTAGAACCAATTCTGTTCCAAAGGCCATTTTAATTGCTGTATCTCACAGCAACAGACCCCAAAAAAATTATAAATAACCTCAGCCATTTTTTAAAAATTGTGAGGAGAAATGCCACTTAAAAGCCACTTTTCTTTTCCAAAGGACCAATAAGCTTTTTTTCTCAAGCAACATAAACCTAAAAACCCATTGACAAGCGAAACTTTCAAAAAGATAAAGTGAGTAAATGAATACGGTGTTTTCAAAACCTTGCGTCTTTTACAGTCTCCTACACAAAACCAGCAAAATAAAGTTGGAAAAGAGAAAAAAATTGCAGTAAGAAATTATCATTTTTAAAAAAAAATTTTTAAGAGGACCATTTCTGTTTGAAAAAAGGAAGTGAAGGGGCCGGGAACTAATCGTGACCCCGGCAATTGGGACCACAACACATCAAGATCCCTGCCTGATTCACTTGATGAAAGTCAAACGCCACATTTTGTAAAGCCGGGGTGCGTTTGCCCGAATGACTCCTCCACTGGGCTGAAGGACCCCTCAGATATGCGCTGGGTGCTTTCAGGGCAACCCCTATGGCTGGGGAGCACCCCGGGCCCCGCCCCCCATTTTGGATACCCAAAGTCATTGGGGCCAAACACATACAAAAAAATCGTGTTGAGACCAATGTCGAAAACCATATCTTAAGCGGTCCTGGTGTTGAATTGACCTGCATTGCATGCCTTGGGAGGGGGTAAATAAAAGTTGCCAGAGGTCACCCATTAGACTTGCCACCTTGCCTGGCTCGGGCCGCTCGGCTGCTTGGCACTCTACTGCTGTCCCCCGTTTTGATTTTGTTCCCCGGGGACATTTTGGGGAACGGAAGCAGACCAACAGATACAATCACAAGGTCTCCATTTTTCCCGCATTTTACTCTCATTTGGGTGGGTGAAGGAAAGTGCTGAGTTTTTTTTTTACCGGGGGTCCAGGGGGGGGCCACCCGTAACTGTTGTTTCTTTTGATGGCCTTAATGGGGAGGTCATGTTGGAGGGAAAAGGACATCCAAGCACTCATGGAAAATGGAGCCTTGATTTCCCAACCCCCCTTGGGGCAGGGGGACACAAACTATCTTTCCCCATCTTCCTCTTCACCTCAAAATTTACCCAACCCTTCCAAGGCAGGGGGCGTCGGGAACGTCGGGTCTAGGAATTCCCCCTCCTCCCCTCCTCCTCCCCACTTCCTCCGGGACCCGGGTTCAAAACAGCCCTGACTTGCCGAAGATGCACCCTGAGAGCTGATGCCTACCGTGCACTAGCCCTGGAAAACCCCGAACCACGCCTAATGAAGACCGGTAAATTGGGGGAAACTGGGGCCTTTGGATTTGACGGAGAGAAAGGCTCCGTGTCTGCATTTGGTCCGTCCCCTCCCCCGCGCTGGGAGGGCTGTTGTTTTTTAGATGTCCAACGATTGTTTTCCCGAACTAAGAACACCACAATGCTCATGCGACAAGGGCATTGTCCCCACTGACCTTTTGGGGCTTCTTCAAAACGGCAAGGGTGGGGCGAGCCTTTCACCTGACTCCACTCCGGTGGCTCAACCCCCTGAGGCCGCACCGTGCTTGCAGGCCATGGGTCACTTCGTACTGCTAATGGGGAGGGGCCCGCTGCCACAACGCTGGACAGGGAGGGTGGAATTCCAGCGTTTGCCACTCAAAAATAAAGGTTTATGGGGAGGCCGAGCTACCTGCAAAAGCACCAGCGGGACGAAGCAGGTGCGACCGCCGAAGTGCGAACTTAGATTTGAGCCTTTTTTTCAGCAGCACCAAAAACCCCGGGTAGCTCTTTAAAAATTTCTGCACGACAAGGGGCATAAATGGCCAGGAAAGGGGATGTGCTCCGGGCCTACCGATCTTAAGGGCGGCCAAACAGATTCGCCCGTTATCGCACACCCACCTTGCCTGGCACAAGGGTTTTTGGCACCCAGCCAGTGCTCGGTCTCTCGTTGCGGAGAGCCGTCCACAGCTCCTGACCGGGGTGTGGAAAGGTCTCCAAGATAGATTAATTCAACACGGGCCTGTTTCTATGAGCACGTGATGCCACCAAGGACCTTGGGGGAAAGAGCCCTGCACCATCCTTTTCGGTTTGAAGAGCGTGCGCTGAGCCTGAGAGCCACGTCACCCCCAGAGACATCCACCCACTCACCCCGTGAGCTGTCACAGAGATATAAACGGCCTTGGCCGTGCTTACTAGTCCATGTGTCGGTGGTCAGATGGACTTTTTTCCGGCCATAGATGCAGACAACGCGCTTGAAATTTTAGATGACACGTGGCTGGGCCCGGGCAGGGAGGCTTTTCTGGCAAAGAAATGCCTGCTTTCCGGCATCTGGTATTGGGGGCAGGCAAGGGCCATGACATGACGGAACCCATCTGTGTCCACCAGACGAAAGGCAACATTTCAAGGCCAAAACCTGGCAATGCCGACATTCAGGCTTTTGGCTTTTGGGGTGGTTTGGGTTAAAGTGGTTTTCTTCTGCTCCCAAACCTGGAAACCAGAAGGCTGGCTGCTAGACCGGCCACTGTACGGCGTGCAGGTCATCAAACTTGGGGGGAGGAGAAGGGGTAGGATGGGTCTCTGGTGGTGCTGGTGGTACTCGAGCGACGGTGGAGGCTGAAGCGGAGGCTGATCCCTGATCATGACTCGGACATCGGCAGCTGAGGAACGCTTGGTGGTGGAGGAGGCGGAGACAGAGGTTTTGACAAGGGTTGGAGGCCCGTCGTCTGTCTTGCCTTTTTTGTCCAAATGTTGCCTCCATTTCAACTCAGGCAGTCGCTGCATGTGACTAGACAAGTTGATTGTGGTTAACCACCTAACGATCTTGCCTCCCTTATGCGTTTAAAGCAAAGGGGGTT